>CAXHKT010000385.1:123933-149258 GCA_964017195.1 Siderastrea radians
GAAGTATACCATGCCCGATTTAGGAGAGTGCGCAGAGCACTAATAAATTGTTACGCGTAACGTGCCGTCACGCGTAACAGAGGCAATATCACCTATGACACAACCCTAATCTGTAACAAATCTCAAGGCACAAAGCGTCGCCAGCTTTTTGTTGACAGCCACCCACAAGACATTATTTGATCGTCAAGAAGCAGCAATCCGTTGTTCGCGATCACAAGCAGTAACTTACCGTTACAAGACGTAACTCGCCGTCACAAAACGTAACTGACAATCACAAGACGTTACACAACGTCACAAGACGTAACACACCGTCACAAGACGTTACACACCGTCACAAGACGTAACTCACCGTCACAAGACGTAGCTCACCGTCACAAGACGTAACTCATCGTCACAAGACGTAACTCACCGTCACAAGACGTAACTCACCGTCACAAGACGTTACACACCATCACAAGACGTTACACACCGTCACAAGACGTTACACACCGTCACAAGGCGTAACACACCGTCACAAGACGTAACACACCGTCACAATACGTAACTCACCGTCACAAGACGTAACTCACCGTCACAAGACGTAACTCACCGTCACAAGACGTAACTCACCGTCACAAGACGTTACACACCGTCACAAGACGTAACTCACCGTCACAAGACGTTACACACCGTCACAATACGTAACACACCGTCACAAGACGTAACACACCGTCACAAGACGTAACTCACCGTCACAAGACGTTACACACCGTCACAATACGTAACACACCGTCACAAGACGTTACTCACCGTCACAAGACGTTACTCACCGTCACAAAACGTAACACACCGTCACAAGACGTAACTCACCGTCACAAGACGTAACTCACCGTCACAAGACGTTACACACCGTCACAAGACGTAACACACTGTCACAAGACGTAATGCGCTCGCATTAAGAAGTCGAAGGGCGCATGACCAATGAGCCCCAGACTCTCCCGGTCAGCCGCGTATTCGTGGAAAAGATGGCGGCAGGACGGGCCATTCCTGAATTGCCTTCTCTTTGTTTTTGCACTGTTAGTGAAAAATGCTTAAATATTAATGCGAAATTGCATGGACATATTCATTGTCCTTGTGAGGTGTGCTTGGGTGAAGTCGTTTATCCAACAACAGCATGGAGACATCTTCAGCGGGCGAAGAAAGCAAGGCTTTCAAATGAACAGGATGAAGAATGGAGCTCTTTGCCAAACTCAGAACCCGGGACAAGTACAAGTGCAACTAACTTTTCCGATGATGTCAATTGTGAAAGGGCGACTGCTTGTGGATTCTACTCAGAAACTGCGTCATCAGGATTTTGTGACTTTGCTGAAAATGTCCGTGATCATGATGAAACGGATTCCGTAAACAGCGAAGGCAGTTCAAACAGTGGAAACATGACAGTGGATGAGGAGGAGGAAAATGCTGATCCCGGGTCTGAAGAAGATTTTTATGATAGCAACGGACCTGTTGAAGATGACAATGATAGCAACGGCGAAGGAGAGGATGATGTTGATAATTTTTATTTTTGATGCAATTATACGAGCTATTGAAATGAAGGATCAAATGGCAATCTCTATCCAGCATTTTAAAGATCTCTTATGTTGGGGAAAGGACCTCTATTTAAAAAACAATAATGCTGCTGAGAATAATGTGCCTACTCTGTGGCCTTCCAAGTGGGATGAAGTATACCATGCCCGATTTAGGAGAGTGCGCAGAGCACTAATAAATTGTTACGCGTAACGTGCCGTCACGCGTAACAGAGGCAATATCGCCTACGACACAACCCTAATCTGTAACAAATCCCAAGGCACAAAGCGTCACCAGCTTTTTGTTGACAGCCACCCACAAGACATCATTTGATCGTCAAGAAGCAGCAATCCGTTGTTCGCGATCACAAGCAGTAACTTACCGTTACAAGACGTAACTCGCCGTCACAAAACGTAACTGACCATCACAAGACGTAACTCACCTCACAAAACGTAACTGACCATCACAAGACGTTACACACCGTCACAAGACGTAACACACCGTCACAAGACGTTACACACCGTCACAAGACGTAACTCACCGTCACAAGACGTAGCTCACCGTCACAAGACGTAACTCATCGTCACAAGACGTAACTCACCGTCACAAGACGTAACTCACCGTCACAAGACGTTACACACCGTCACAAGACGTTACACACTGTCACAAGACGTTACACACCGTCACAATACGTAACTCACCGCACAAGACGTAACTCACCGTCACAAGACGTTACACACCATCACAATACGTAACTCACCGTCACAAGACGTTACACACCGTCACAAGACGTTACACACCGTCACAATACGGTACACACCGTCACAAGACGCAACACACCGTCACAAGACGTTACACACCGTCACAAGACGTTACACACGGTCACAAGACGTAACACACCGTCACAAGACGTAACTCACCGTCACAAGACGTTCCACACCGTCACAAGACGTTCAACACCGTCACAAGACATAACTCACCGTCACAAGACATAACTCACCGTCACAAGACGTTACACACCATCACAAGACGTTACACACTGTCACAAGACGTAACACACCGTCACAAGGCGTAACACACCGTCACAAGGCGTAACACACCGTCACAATACGTAACTCACCGTCACAAGACGTAACTCACCGTCACAAGACGTAACTCACCGTCACAAGACGTAACTCACCGTCACAAGACGTAACTCACCGTCACAAGACGTAACTCACCGTCACAAGACGTTACACACCGTCACAAGACGTAACTCACCGTCACAAGACGTTACACACCGTCACAAGACGTAACACACCGTCACAAGACGTAACACACCGTCACAAGACGTAACTCACCGTCACAAGACGTTACACACCGTCACAATACGTAACACACCGTCACAAGACGTTACACACCGTCACAAGACGTTACACACCGTCACAAGACGTAATTAACACACCGTCACAAGACGTAACTCACCGTCACAAGACGTAACTCACCGTCACAAGACGTTACACACCGTCACAAGACGTAACACACCGTCACAAGACGTAACTCACCGTCACAAGACGTTACACACCGTCACAATACGTAACACACCGTCACAAGACGTTACACACCGTCACAAGACGTTACACACCGTCACAAGACGTAACTTACCGTCACGAGACGTAACACCCCGTCACAAGACGTAACACACCATCACAAGACGTAACCCCCCGTCACAAGACGGAACACACCGTCACAAGACGTAACACACCGTCACAAGGCGTAACACACCGTCACAAGACGTAACACATTTGTCACAATACGTAACACACCGTCACAAGTCATGGGTTTATGCTCAAACCAAGACGGCTTGCTCAGTGGATCTCTGCCACGATTCACGGACGAAAAAAATGATGATTTACGGATATGAAAATTTCATTTTCCTGAACTCTCACGAACATAAGTTTTCTTTTATACTGTTCTTACATTTCAGAAAATGATTAAGGAAATCCAAATTGATTAAAAATTTACGAAAATAAGAACGAAACGTACTATCTTATCCCGTTCTTACTAAAAAAATCAAAACTCAAAATTGATTATCATCTAACGCGAATAAGAATTAACAAAGGTCAGTGTTTTGTTACAAAAATAGGCGTCGCCTTTCTTGATTGAGTTTTGTTTGATTAAGATAAGTGATTAAAATCATGATTGACATTTGTTCAGACATTGATAAAAAGAGACATGTAATTGTATTGTAAGTCAGTTCAGCCGAATTGTTTCAGAAGTAGTGCCGTCTTGTTAATCGCTAACCCGAGTTTACTGTAGAGAAGAGGCTAACCTGTTTTGGACCGTTTTGTTTTTACGAAGTATACGTCTGCTGTTAAGACCTGCCACAGAAGTAAGTTTAATTGTGCTTTCAAAGTTGAAGTGAATTTAGTGTACGAGTCAATCATTGTGTTAGTCCTGATTTCGAATTATGATTGTATTTCCCTTTAGATCGAATAACTACATATTAAAGCTTGGATTTAATATTATACGGTTTGTGGTGGTCGTCCTGATATCTTCGAATATCTGAGCTAACCTGTTGCATGACGCGAAACAGTCAGCAAGGGAAGCTCTCGGCTACTTGGTAGGTCGCATTGGAGATCATATGAGGTCTCGCGTCTGGTGAAATCAAAAATATCGGCTAGCTTCGGTTATTAATTCGAGTCACGAAGAATAAATTTCTTAAATTTACGTTCCACGGAAAATAAAATGATCTGCTCATCACGCGTCACGAGAATATCCCAGAACGACCCTCATCTAAAGCTAGCAACAAGCCTCTAGGCCATCCACAGTGGGAAGGGGTACTCTAGACTGTAAATGACGGAAATGATCGAATGGAGGCAAAAATGACCCAAAAAAATCCGTACGTCTTCTGACAACACCCCCCAAAAAGCCTTGGACTACAAATAACCCTCTAAAAAATCACAAAGAAATCCACATGTTTATCTGACACATGCATTGTAAAACAACACCATCATCAACTATACGCACTGGTCGTTGGCACCTTATTTGCGAATCTGCGCCATGCAATGCACTTTGATTCATTCAGTTAATACACAAAAAACCCTTTTTAAATCAATTCATCCAAAAAAATACTTGCGAAATTTTCAACCCCCAAAAAACCGAATCAAAAATTTCAACCCGACCGAACAAATTTTTGAAAAAGTAAAAAAAAAATCCAGATTCACTAGTTAATGAAGAAGGTACTTTAATTTACAAGCACACTGTCAGGCTGAAATTGATATCGATATTATTATTGTCGTTGACTTTAGATATGGTTAAATCAGATTTGGACCGACCCAATACGCCAGTAATACGCCTGTTGATTTAGACGCCGAACTAAATTGGCTGAACTTAATTCAGTCAAAGCGATATAATCAAAAATCTTTAAAATACGTCTTACTAGTTTATGCAATGTCAACGTCAAATGTAACTTTTTACAGTATGCTATTAGCAATACTACAAAAATGGAAAACTATATATATTTCTCGGTTCTGTATTTTTGGTCAACTAGTTCTATAAATACTTCACACTTTGGAATTTTAGATTGTTTTCGACTTAGCCATATACGCAGTTTCTTTCTGAAGAAAACATTGCGTTGGAGCAAAACGATATTATCTATGTTGTTTTAAGAAACACTCCGTCCTGTTTAACCCTTAATCACCTCATCATAATTGGAAAATATTTCCTGAACATTAACGCAGTACAAAATTATAACAGACCCCCAGTTCACAGATTTCGTGTATATATATATATCGTTTACTAGGAAGTGACATTTTTTGTATTTTCAAACAATTGTAGTTTAGCTGGTAGGCTCCATAATGTTCGCATAACCATTTATTTTATCAAGTGGTGTAATTTTATCATACCCAGTATACCCGCAAGAAGTTGTAAACGTGATGGTATTGTAAACAGATAAGCACACCAAATTATTTGTATGCGAGGTATAGGTATTGTGTTAAGTATACTGTATACCAGTATTTTCTTTGTAGTAATAATACTATAATTTTTCGTAAGTGTTTCTGTAAGTAGTGTAAAATAATTATGGTATAGTTACTAGTACTGAAGTAGATACTTGTCTTGTAAATTGTATAGTATAAGTAGTGTATTGTCACTATAGTAGTATGTCTCTGTTTCAATGTAAGTGATGTTTTCTTTGCATAAATACACTATTGAAAAAAAAGTGTATGCAATGTGTTCAGCTCATGAAAAGGTCGGCGTCAACTGAATTGAAGCTGTTCCAAAGCCGATATTCACCGGCTGAGCCAGGCGGGAAAAAGGTTTGAGCCGTTCCAAATTCACAAAACCCTTTTATAACTGATTTAGACGAACTTTTTACGTACTCAATTTAAGGTTTAGGTTTGGTCCATGAAAAGACCGGCGTCTGAGAGGGGGCTTAAGCTTTCAGTAAAGAGTTAGACAATGGGCAAATAGCTGCAATATTTCAAACTCTTTAGGGAGGAATTAACAAATCTTATTATAGAGAAAGTTGGTGACTTCTTGGTCCAACATTCTAGTATAATTGATGGCATCATAACCAAGACTGTATCGAAACGAGGATTTGATAAGTGAGCGTAAATCTACATATCATCCTATAACTAACTTCAAAGTGGTGCTGTCTAAGACGTCTTCTAATTCTCTGGGGTATAAAATACAGAAACATTGGCTATTCTTTTGGAGATTCACTAACTGGGCCCCGACATTGCTCGGTAATAAATAAGTGAAATTCTTCACGACCAGGATTGACTTGTGTGGAGAAAATACCGTGGAAAATGCTAGAAACAACATTTATCAGCCCCTAGATTTAATTTTTCTCTGGGCAGGGGGAGAAGGGGCTTGCCCCAGGCCCCCTATGGCAGCTCGTGTATTTGGTGCACGGAACTTGCCAATCTTGTTCTGAAGTCTGTCTAGCTACGTCCCAGACTCTGAGCTTCGCCCCTCACCAATTATCTGGCTATAGAAAACGTGTTTTTTGGGTACAAAGAATATCTCGTTACTGACAGAAAACGGGCATATCTCAAAAGACACTTCATTGCTTGAACTGTTACAAAGTTTTCTTTAAAAACTGGACCATTTGTTTGGTTAGTCATTGTGGAAAAAAAATGGTTTAAATATGTTCTGTTTTTAATAGTGATACAGTTCAGTAACAGAGACCTACATATCTATGCATAACGAGTTCCTGGACTTATCTTTTTGAACTTCTAAAAGGCGTCAACAGTGTGTCACAAACGATGTTGATTACGAAGTTAAACCCTCAGACAATGTAAAGATAACAGTCTGCAACCAAATTAATCATCAGGGGTGTGTACAAGGTCCAGTCTTCTTTACGCTACACACACGTGACTTAACGAGGCCCTAGAGGAGTAAGTTACGTGACTGCATGGCACGGGGAATAGCGCACCACACTTTGCTTAAGGAGATGCACCGCCAGACTTCGGGATATTTTTTGCATTATCTTTTTTTGTCTCAGATCCAGATAAAAACTAGCTCTATTATACAGTGTTTTTCCTTTTTAATGGACGTAACTTACATCAGTATCGTCATATGCACGATGATGCGAAATAAGTGACATAGAACCAATGGAAGACTGTATGTAATTCAGTAAAACGCAAGAAATAATGTGTCAATCATTAGTTGGCGTCTTTGGCTAACGAGCAGCATAGTTAATTAGATAGAGTAAAAGTGGGTTTGGAGCTGCGAAAAACTCAGTGAGAAGAAAGAACAGGTGAGACGCAGGTTTCTCACGCGAATTTAGTTAAAAGTACTTTCCATTGAATTTGTAACACAAATAAAAAAAAGACAGTAATGCTCAATCGCAGTTGCTTGGTGCGAACCATAGTTAATAGACTATGGTGCGAACAGTACTCTTTGGATTTTGTATAGTTTTCATGTACCTTATTGAACGTTCTAGGTGTACGAGGCGGGGGGGGGGGGGGGGTTGAGGGTGGCTGCAGTCCCGAAAGTTTTCGGGCAAAATGCTTAGAATTCGGGAAACAGGCCTAGAGCGAAATAAAATGGAAAATAAGCCGACAATTCTCAACTTTACCGTTCAGAAAATTATCTCGCTGGGCCACAGACTTAAAGATACAGACTACCAAATTTTCCGAGATTATCCTGCCGAAATCATCAACCGACGAAGATCACAGATGGAGTCTTTTAAAGCTGCCAGAAAGAAAGGAATCCCTGCAAGTTTTAGCTCGTCACAGCCAGATAAGTTGTATATAAGAGGGAAACTTTGGCCTGAAGGCAAAATTTTCTTTACGTCTTAATAACAATCAGTTATTTCTTTTTGCATAATAATATTTAGCTTTGTCAGATCATGATTAAGTCTATAGGGATTACTTGATTTTACCACTATGTGGGGTAACTACTCATTATTTACAATAGTTTGCTTCATTTTCGCTTCAGTTGCGGTCGGCAGCTACAACAGTGCAGCACTAGGTTTAAATGTAACGTCTCATGCCTTTTTTCTGAAGACTCTTTCTTCTATCGCTTTGCTTGGTTTTATGCATAATTCCAAGAGAGCAGAGTCTTCTTTTGCCCTCAGTCAGGGACCGCTTTTATTGTGTAAGTGTTTGTATGTGTTTCCTTTGTTTTTGTCTTTTTTTGTTTTTTTGTTCTCTCCCGGGGGCAATATCTTTATGTAAAATTTTTTTTTTGTATCACAGCCATCTTTTAATATATACTACTTGTCTTGACCGCCTCAACTCAAAAGTGGCTAAGTTAAAATATAAAATCTCAACTCTGCTGAATCGTCCTTTCTCAACATACAATAACAGCCGTCAAACCTGTCTGATCTAAAAATTGCTTCCATCAATGTGAGGGGAATAGGGAATAACAATAAGAGAAGAGAGACCTTTAATTGGCTCAGAGAAAGACAACAGTCAATTTACTTCTTACAAGAGGTGCACTGTACTGAAAACAATGTTGACAAATGGAGAGCTGAATGGGGCTACAAGGCACTTTTTAGCTGTTGCTCAAGTAACGCAGCTGGTGTTTGTATTCTTTTCAACAATAACTTCAACTTGAACATTTTGAAAATTTTCTCGGATCCCTCGGGACGTTATATAATATGTGACATTAAAGCTGAAGAAAAACTATTCACCCTTGCTAACATTTACGCTCCAAATGATGACGACCCGACCTTTTTTACAACTTTTTTTGATCACTTAGAAAATTTTCAATGCGATGAAATAATATTAGGCGGCGACTTCAATCTTGTACTAAATGTAAAAGAAGATAAGAAAGGGGGTCTTCCAAGAACACACCAAAATGCTTTGAACGTTGTCAAGCAAGCTTGCGAAGAACTGGATTTGACTGACATTTGGAGAATACTTAATCCCGACAGCCACAGGTACACGTGGCGCCGAAGGAAACCAGAAATACAATGTAGACTCGATTTTTTTCTAATTAGCTCAAATTTGATTTGTGATACCAATCAAGCGGACATTGCACCTGGGTATAAAACTGATCATTCGCTAATAACACTTAAAATAGCCTTGCATCATAATCCAAGAGGAAGAGGTTTTTGGAAACTTAACACTTCTCTATTAGCCGATGATGAATACTTAAAAGAAATTAAAACAATTATTTCCCAAACCAAAATTGAATACAAGGAGGATAACTCGGTTAATCCAGCTCTACTTTGGGAAATGATTAAAATGAAAGTTCGAGAAAAATCAATCTCGTATGCGATTGTCAAAAACTCGAAAACCAAGTCCAGAGAAAATGCTCTTCACGAGGAGATAGCGGATCTTGAAAGGAAAATAGACGCAACCGACACGACGAATAGCGAGGTACAAAAATCACAGCTACATGCAAAGATTGATAATCTTAATTGCGAGCTCGAAAAAATCATCGAACAACGCACTCAAGGTGCTATTCTGCGCTCGAGAACTCGGTGGTACAACTAAGGTGAAAAAAATACGAAATATTTTTTGAGTCTCGAAAAAAGGAATCATAAACAGAGCACAATAAGCAGATTGAAGAAAAGCGAGAACGAATTTGCGGTTTCAGACAAAGAAATCCTTACCGAATGTGAAGCCTTCTATAAAGATCTATATTCATCTAAGATCCAAGCAGGCTCCATCCCATTAGACACGGACCACTTTTTTCAAGAGAACGGCACGGTTTTAAACAAGGAAGAAAGCGATTCCATTGAAGGCCTTTTAACAGACGCGGAATGCATTGCAGCATTGAAAGACATGGGAAACGGGAAAAGCCCAGGAAATGACGGTCTGCCCTCTGAATTTTACAAAACGTTTTGGAGCGACATTTCGGAACCTCTCTTAAAAGCCTTAAACTATGGATTCGAGATCGGTCAGCTTTCCGTATCGCAAAGACGAGGTATCATTAAACTTATTCCCAAGAAGAGTGAAGAACTCTATTATATACGTAACTGGAGACCGTTAACACTTTTAAACTGTGATTATAAGATAGCTGCAAAGGCTATTGCTAATCGTTTGAAGGCCCACTTATCTAAACTCATAAATAATGATCAGTCTGGGTTCATTAAAGGACGCTTCATAGGCGAAAACATACGCCTAATAGACAGCTTAATTAACTACGCTGCTACAAAAAATATCCCAGGCCTGTTGCTCTTTCTAGACTTTGAAAAGGCTTTCGACACTCTAGAATGGCCCTTCATCCAGAAAACTCTCGTCTCCTTCGGTTTCGGCCCTTCTATTGTTCAATGGTTTAAAACCTTCCATTAATTTGTGGCTCGGAAAGTTGTATCTTGAATAATGGTTGGGCAAGTAACTTCTTTCCTGTGCACAGAGGTGTCTGTCAAGACTGCCCCCTTTCTCCATACCTTTTTATTCTTTCAGCCGAGATTCTTGCAAAAAAAATCAGAAAAGACTCGGACATTAAGGGATTGACAGTAAAACAAAAAGAGATAAAAATAAGTCAATACGCTGATGACACAACTCTTATACTTGACGGTTCAGAAAAGTCTCTCTCTGAAGTTCTTAGAGTCTTGGATGGCCTTAGCAAAATATCTGGCCTAAGATTAAATAAAAAGAAGACTGAAGCTCTATGGATTGGTTCAAATGTAGGCAAAAAAGAAGTTATTTGTAAGGAACATAACTTGAACTGGCAAAATTCAAAGGTCAAACCGCTTGGAGTTTGGTTCTCAATTTTTCCTGAGACTACATTAAACCTTAACTTCTCGGAAAAACTAGAAAAAATGCGAAATTGCTTAGGTACCTGGTCACTCCGAAGACTTAGCCTGATTGGAAAAATCACTGTCATTAAAAGTCTAATAGCCTCTCAAATAGTTCATCTCTTATCGCCTCTACCATCAAACCACCAGATTATAAAAGAAATAAACGTTCTCTTTTTCCACTTCCTTTGGAATGGCAAAGGGGACAAAATAAAGAGAAATGTTATTATCCGCGATTACCAAGACAGGGGCCTCAAGATGATTGATATCATCTCCTTCAATAAAGCTTTAAAATCCGTCTGGATTAAAAAATACTTGGATGTGAATAACAAGGGGAAATGGAAATTGTTTATTGACGCTGAGCTGGAGAATCTTGGTGGCGCTACGGTTCTGAGCAATCTTGACAAAGTTGACACAAAAAAGATTGCCAAATCCTTGAGCCCTTTCCTGAAAGAGATACTGGAAATATGGGCTGAACTGAACTATCAAGACCAAATAACTTCTGTTGACTCCTTTTTGGCGCAAAGCCTATGGCACAATTCACTGATTAGAATCATGGGCAAACCAATCTACTATAAAAACTGGCATCAATCGGGCATTGACTGGCATATAAAATACTTATAGAAGCGAAAACCAAATCCCCAATACCTAGTCAACTAAAATGGTACAACGCTACTCAAGATAGTTATGATTTCGACTGGCAAAAGACGTATCAAATTGCCCTCAAATGCACCAAAAGTAATAAATTAATTGAGTTTAATTTTCGTTTCTCGCACCACACCTTGGCTACAAATACAGCCTTGGTTAAAATGGGTTTTAAAAATGACGTTAAGTGCACTTTTTGTAACGAGGAACCGGAAAAAATCCTTTATCTTTTCTGGTGCTGTAACAAAATACAACTCTTTTGGAAACATGTTTTCGCTTTCCTCCAACAATGTAATATTTTATCCCAAAATTGCGTTCCCAGAGAATCTGCAGTGCTGGGTCTGAGGCCGGAAACTTCAAAGAACGGTAATAAAATTGACCTAATTTTCCTTGTTGCTAGATTCTACATTTGGCTTTGCAGAAGTAAGGAAAAAATCCCAGTTGTAGAAAGTTTTATATCTTACTTAAAATTCTACAAGAAAGAATTAGAACCCTTTCATATTGGCTAGATCTCATCTGATTTTCTCTTTTTTTTTCAATATACATATATATGGTGTACATACATACTTACATATGTAGGTGGTCTCTTTTTCTTTTCATTGTATCCTATTACCCTCTTCCTATCACGTACATTTCCAACTCATCCACAATTTTAAAGCAACGATTCAGCAGGAGATCTTTTATCTCTTCTTCATACTCTTTTGAGTAGATTAGGTCACATCTTATCTTTTCATAGCAATTTCCCTCTCCCCCCCTTTCCCTTTTCTTTTTTTTTGTTTTTTTGTTTTTTTTTGTTTTTTTTTCGCATGTAAGCTTTACGTGTCGCTCAAATATTTAACTAATTAATTGCTTTATTTTACAAGCGTTATGCAATTTAAGGAAACTGTGTATAATAAGTGGCATATTACAAGTGTAAAATGTATATAATAAGCCAAACACCACATGTAACTGAGTAGTATGTAGTAAGTGACTGTCATTAGCGTATTAGTAATGTATTATGTAAGTAGTGTACTAGCATTGTAAGTAGTGTACTTGTTATTGTAAGCAGTTTGCTTTGCTTTCATTAAAAAAAAAAAACTTTACCGTCAAAACGGAGTACATCAAAAAAGTATTCGAAATATAACAACCTATGTAGTTCAAAAGTCTTAATTTAACTTTCATCTGCTTACTACAATCATGTTCGATTTATCGCGCCAATTCTGCGCGACCCCTCAGATTAATTCAGTTGCAAACATTTTGAAGCGAGTGGGAAATTGGCGGGGGAGATCAGAAATTTGAATTTTCCATAGCTCGAGCATTTACACGCGGCGGATCCAGTGTAAGATCTTGAAACAAAGCTAAAAATAGTTTTGACTCAAACGTTTTGTTTTAATTTAATCCAGACAAAAACTTTCAACTGGATGTTTTAACCCATTCATCCCCCAAGGTTTCACACGCTTCTGTATAACTTTCAAGTGAGGGAAAAACGATGCAAATTAGCTTCCCAAAAGTACTTAACTTTTTGCCGAACTAGGTCGATTATATAAAATCTTTCAAATGAAAATGAAAGGATTTATTACATTGAAATTTTCTGACGACGCTACTAAATTAATTAAAGAATACACAACTATTTCAA
Source organism: Siderastrea radians (assembly GCA_964017195.1). Classification (NCBI taxonomy): domain Eukaryota; kingdom Metazoa; phylum Cnidaria; class Anthozoa; order Scleractinia; family Rhizangiidae; genus Siderastrea; species Siderastrea radians. The sequence goes on from CAXHKT010000385.1 coordinate 136,920, forward strand.
CGCACAATTTATTGTCCATTTTATGTCTCTTTATTCCCTTTCAACGAATGTCCGTATAGATTGTTTCGGGCAATAAGGTCTCCACCCCGCCCCCCTCCCCCTAGCTACGAAGGTGCACTCCTTTGTTGAACGTAAAAGTACGGATGGAATTTGGGGAGGGAGACTTGGCCTGGGATGGTGAACTCACAAATTAAAACAACGCAGTTACAGTTTCGTAAACGCTACCTTGAAGCTAGCAATATTAAAGGCTTCTAATGTTGAAATGAAATGAAATGGCTTTTTTAACAACAACAACAAAAAAACTTGCGTGTTGTTGCGAGTCCGTTCGGCCACGCAAGTTTGTATGCAAGTTCTACTTCCGTTATCGTTTGGCCAGGGATTTAATAAAGGGCATGTTTGCAGAAACCTTTTCGCGGTTACTTCACCCTTAGAGCCCTGATCAAACGGCAACACAATTAAACGCAAGTTGAAAACTTGCGACCACTTATCGAAACTAATAACAGGGTCTGAAAGGGGAGGGGGGTCCTGATCCCGCATTCCCACTCATTTTTTAACCAAATCCCGCATTCCCAACTTTTTTTCATAGCTATCCCAATTCTCGTTATTCCTTACCCAGAACATACTGTAAAAAAGACTAATTTCTGTAAAAAACAAAAAAATCTAAGATGTAAATTGGCCCTTTCAATTGATTCGCGCGTTTACTCTTCTCTTTGCGATTTTTCTAATCTAGTGAAGGTTTTTAAGGTGCTTCAGGAATCTGCACCTGTAGAGCTCTTTGCGTTTGTCACTTTGTGGAACATTGAAAACCGTGATCGGAGCGGCACTTGCTCTAGAAGCCTTCTCTGTGACCGCAATAAAGAACGAAACCAAAACTCTGATTGTCTTATTAAAGGATGCCGGAGTGTGAAACAATCCCCTCAAGATTACAATATAATTTATGTGAAAAGTTTTAAGCAATATCGAATGTTAAGTCAATAACTAGTATGTTATAACAGCACGAGTAGTTTCCTGGTCGATCCTGGCATCCGATGAAAAAAAAATACTAGCTTATTAAATACTCTCTACTTGAACTTCAGTCTGCTTGTCTGCCGATTACTTCACAGTTTCAATTTAATAGATAACTATTATAAACCAGGCACACTATGACACTGAAAACGACTCAGCGTTTGTCTGGTTGATTCACTTTCGCGGCTAGAGCGTTTATTTGGGTCATGACGGTTTCCCAAATTCCCAACAGGACGACAGACTGGCAAAAAAAATCACGCATCCCGTGCCCAAACTTTGGCGAATCCCGCTTCCCCGTGAGCAGTCAAATCCCGAATCCCGTCAGGGTATTTTGCATTTTCCCGAATCCCGCATCGTTTTTTGGTCAAATACCGGATCCCGAAAATACCCTTCCATACTCAAGTCACTGCACTTCTACTGACAAAAGGAGATGATCAGACTACTTGACCGTTAAAAAGAACATTTTCAGTATAGTGTAAAAATAGGCAGTATCCGCTTTTTAATAGCTGTAGGCTTGTCTAACCAGGGTACAAGGCAGAAACTTTTTTCTTATGTTTAAAAAAACAAATCCACGGAGAAGATTTCAAACCGCGAACAAAAATAATAACCCCCGTGTTCTGACTGAGAGAAAATTGGTCAACTTTCTGCTCTGCCTCGATTTTAGCGCCGCCAGAATACATAAGAGAGTTTCGATCGCGAGAACACAACCGCTCTTCGCTAGCTCGGGAACTTTTTTGATGAACGGGTGATCCTCCTCGAGGCCATCCCCGTACAAAAGTTTTCTCTCTCCCCCCAAGGAAGCCGGTAATTTCCTTATACCGGAAACAAGAGAACAAAAACCCCTTCATCTCGCCAGGAATCTGGCAACCAAACAGTTTCATCTATTTCAAAACTATTAGATTTCCCACAGTGGCGTTTTCCATAGTTTGCCGATGCAGTGCGCAAGTCCTACCTTTCTAAATTTAAACAGCACAAATCTTATCAAACCTGTACTGGGTAACCGAATGAAAGATAAAGATGTATGTGGTGATGTTAGAATCAAAGTCCAGATAACATGACCAATGCAAACTGTTTACATGCTGCACGGGTGCACATCTGCAGGGCGCTTGGTCCAAAAATGGTAAGCATAGTTAACGCGGGAAATTAGAACAATATCAATTTGTTTTTATAGTGCAAGGTCCATGTTCTACGTAGATGCACTGTGGTGGTCTTTCCAGCCATAAAAGGGTAATATTCCCTTTTGCGGAAAAAAGCGGGAAATTCGCTTTAAAAAGGCGGCTTTCTTCAGAGCACGTTGTGTTTGACGAGACTCTTCTTCGGAACGACTGAGAGATTTTCTGTCGAAATGTCGTCCAACTACGACTTCGTCGTGAGGGAAAAAGACATGGGCATTAACGTCCCAGGCAAGAATGGTCAAATTGATTACATCGAAAAAGCGAGTTTCACCTTGGAACTTTTACATCATGTAAGTGCGAGACAGCAAAGCGGATTCCTTTGCCGAGTATACTGTTCTCTACGTGAAGAATCAAAGTAAGTGCAATACTTTTACAATATACGTTGTTTCCTTGGCTGAAATGATAGCGAATGGTATTAAAACGTCTCTTGTTTGCTCGATTGACGCACGCTGTTTTCAAATACAGATCGATTTTTCTGTGGGAATCCGTGCTTCTTGTCCTTCTTCAAATATAAGTTGATTACTTAAAATTACTGCAAAAAAGTCCGGCTTGTTTGGCGAGAATTGCCCGCACGATTCTGTCGGGAGAATGCAAAAGAATTCATTCCTGCAAATCGTGCTAGTCTTCGCGCGTAAAAGGTCAAGAGATCAACGCGGACAAAAGAATACAAATAAGTTAGTATAACCACGTACACATGTACATTGCGGGCAGTTTCCCGTTTGTTCTAAAACCGCCGATCGACCCGGTGAGAGCTACCGTTTTGTTTGCGTTTGATCGGCGGGTTTTAGAGGAGACGAAAGAATGCTCGTGGTCCAATGTCCTTGTTGACTCTTGCTCGACTGCTCTCTTCGTAGCCTTTGGCTTAGGGATTCATCCGCGGTTATTTTCGAGCGGAGCGGGACGATTGTACAGAGGTTACTGTGATCAGTGCCATGTTGATCTGTACTCTATTAGATTTCAACGGGTCTAACAGTATTTTTTTTGTTTGCAGGACGTGCTTCTTCAGAATTCAAAGGGCACTTTCTGGAGGAACCCTTAAATTCCTCGAAGCTCTGAATGCTACCTACGGGTCTGGTGTCTTAACTTGTGATTTTGATAACAACCAGCTGAAAGGATTTTTAACATGGCTTATAAGAAATTACTTTAGGTAAGTGAACCGATTCTATGTCTGTATAGGTTCAATATGCCTACACCAAAGTGAACAGGCTACAATTTGCATTGTTTGCAGAAAACGATATCCCGTACGCCCTAACCTCCCCTTTGTTTAGAGTCGATTATGCACCTATCAATGGGGGGGGGGGGAACCACAGGGGAATTTGGATTTTTGGGGTAAGCCAGAGTCAAATTCCCCACCCCTGGGCCTATATGCAGTGAATGTCAAATTTCACATATCTCCACTTAAATTTCTAGACAAATTTTTAGACATCAAAATCGCTTCCCTGGGAGAGCTTCATGATGTCTAACTCCCGTGGGTCCCCCCCCCCCATTCTGGGGCAAACCATTGATAAGACAAAGTGCATTAGTATACCTGCCAACTTTTCTTCCGTCAAATGTGTGAGATTTTTGTTTCTAAGTAACACGCGTAACCGACGATTTCCAAAGATGTCATCAGCTGAGATACTCAGTAAACACTGTCAGTCTGTCCCAAACCTCAATCCACTGCAACCCTCATTCTCTGGTTATTTACTTTCAGAAAATGCAGAATTGCAAATTTAAAAAACACATATAAAGCAGCCGTTTGTATTGGTAGACAGCCACAGAGTGACATCTGGATATTTGGAAAAGACCTCCAACTAAATGGTGATGGAGAATTGACCAACCCAGATAACTCGTCTTTCATGTGGGTAAAAGAAGTTTTTGCTATAGAAGAAGGGGGCAAAAAAAAGGAACAGGCGGTTGGAGCAACCCCTGAAATCAAGCTGCCATTGAATGGCCATGTGCTGCATGAAGTCATACAAGTTATGTGTAAGACTGTCCACGACAACATAATGGCAGCTATATTTACCATCAGTATGACGTTTTTTTTATTTACATTTAGAAATGTTTGTATCATTTCTAACTCATTCTTTTTATTCAACATATACCGTACTTACTCGAATAAGCGCCGCGGTTATTCAATTTTTTTGCACCTCAAGTGCGGCGCTTATTAGAGGGACTGGGTGGTACTTATTTAAAAATTTGAGAGTTTTTGCGCTTGCTGTCCTGACAATGTAAATGGCCTTGACAACATTAACAGAACTTAATGTATTGTAAGAATTTTGGATAGAAAAAATAATGGGCCAGTGAAAAAAAATATTATAAATTTGTACTTTGAAACACCGCTTTTGAAGAAAATTCCAAGACTGTTTTAGAGTTGCTTAGTAGTGCTATTTTTAGTTACACGGAATTCCTCGAATAAGCGCCTCAATGTGACTACGGCGCTTATTCGGGGGTGGTGCTTACTAACTTCTTGATGCCAAATGCCAAATTCGAGGGCGGCGCTTATTCGAGTAAATACGGTATGAAAGTTTTTATTTATTATTCCCCTTGTACACAAATATAACTTTGCCTACATCATGTGTGGGCTTAACTTATAAAGTTATAATTTGTGTAGCCTGCTTAAGTCACAAGTTATAAAAGCAATCCTGGTTGTCCATACGATTCTTGACGGTTTCTGTAACTGGCCTTTTATTTTCCCAAAAAACTGGTTGCCCAAACAACATTTTCATAATTAGTGTCTTGGGCTACTGAGCAGCTACCAATTTCGAGCACTAGAAGCATAAGCAATTTCTTTAACATTTGTTGAAAGAGATAAAGAACTCCACCCTTAAGAATTATATAGTATATCAGCAATTGATTATATATTTGCTTATATACTTTTTATATAAATGCTTATATAAAACTCAATAATGCACTCGGGTGCTTTATTTCTTTAATATTGTTTGCAATATTTTACCATTACGAATGTACGTAATACGGCATATTTCGAACACAGTTCATCATCAGAGAGGTAAACTCTGATATGCCTATCTATATATTAAACAGAACAAATGTCGGAAAAAAAATCAGATGCCCCGAGCGGGATTCGAACCCACGACACCCCGATCTCATGGAAGGTGCTCTAACCACTGAGCTACCAAGGTAACCACAGTGGAGTGGGTCGAATAAAAATATTTTACCAGTTTTCACAAAATGTAATCAACTAAGTTTAGACTGGATGACTAATGACATCATAATCATTATTTGTTATTAATAATTGTTGTGTTTTTATAAGCAATTTTTTTCATCTTCAATATAGCAAGTACTGGCATTTTCAATTTGTGGCAAATAACAAAGTGATCAGTCGCAGTGTGCAATAATGTAATGAGAGGGGGGTGGTAGGGTGAAAGGCCTGTCTCTAAAAAGAATTTAGGCATCACAGGCTCAGTCTTGTTTTTTGTTGTTGTTGTTCTTTCTTGTGCCAGCCTCAATCTGGCAATTAAAAAAAACAGTCACTTATGCAGTGGTTTGAAAACAAGCTGGGGTCTTCCATTGGCTACTTTATTTTGTGTCACCACTTACTCTGTTAATAGCAATTGTCTCATGACAACAAAGCTTAATAGTCACAGCTGCTTTCACCTATGTGAGAACATTTTGAAACCCCTGCTTATGGCTTCAGTGTCCCTTGAACAGGAGGCCATGTATTTTTTTTTTTGAATATTGATATATTAATTTCCTGTTTATTCATATATAGCTGGAATGATGATCGGGCTTCATTATGAAACAATAATGGATACACTTGGTTTTTGCCCGATTCCAGTAGTCTGTGGTGTCAACAGACTAGGGAAGACAAAATCTGCAAGGGCTGCCCTTAGCCTCATTGGAAATAAGGCTTCCTTCTTTTCATCGGTGAAGGACAGGTTCATCCCTCGCCTCTGTGCAAGAACAACTCTGCCACCCGTTCTTGATGATATTAAACAGGCAAAGCAAATAGAGGACATTGCAGTGTCTTTCTACAACAGGGGCAAGGACGGCACATGCTTCCTTGAAAGCACACCCCGCACATGTCCTATCCTGACGGTAAATTGGGAGGTACTTGATGCCCTAGATCAAGATCCAAGGTATACTAATATTGCAACAAATATAATAATTCTTGACATACTATGTTTTTTTAAGAAGGTGTACACCCACCTAAAGTTTATTGAGTGTCATGTTCACCATGGTTTCAGATAATGTATATATAATTTACAGGTGTTAACAACAAATTAATTACAAATAGTCTGAAAGCCTACCACTCCCATCAAAAAAATAGATTTTTTCTAATAATTAGTTGGATGAATTACGCAGCTCATTTTGTTAGTTGGAAATTTCAAATAGTTGTCTTCTTCCTTGTCCATCGGGGAGCCTTTGAAAATGTATTACTAGCTGCTCTGAAATTAATGTGTTCATTTCACTGTCATCCCTTGTTGTGCTTGGCTATAACAATTTTCTACATGAATTACCATGTGTGTGGATCATATAAAGGGGCGGGAGAGTTCACCATTCACTTTTCTCCCAGGGGCCGGGGACTTCACTTGCTTTCACTTGCCAAAAAAGTGAATGCGCCGCTCATGCCCGAGGAGGGGGGGGGGGGTCGGGGGTTTCAAATGACTGGTGCATAACAATGTAACGAAAAAATGTTTCTTTCTGTTTTTCAATGCAGGGTGTTTTTTTAGAGGGAAGGCGCAGCCCAGATGGCCTGGATGCCCAGCAGAGGGCTGAAGTCCAGTCAGAAGAAATATTTGGCCGGGCATCAAGTGCCATTGGCATGCTTGTTGGGTTCTCTGACCAGATGAACTATCTTTTAAGACAGAGGAGCAGACAACTTTCTGCAGCTCTGGAACGGTGTATTCCAGAGCTGGACGATCGCTGTCTGAAGAATTACAGCATTCTGATCACTTTGGCAGAAAAGGTAAAAATATCTACAAAAAATTTTATTTTAATAATTTTTTAAGGACACTCAGAAGATAATCTATTCAACTCGTTGTTCACATGTATTCATGATACTGGTATTTATGTAATAGGCCTTATGCATGGTGACATCGATTGCTCAAATTTCACCACCATGCCTTGTTTACGTGAATTATTCTCAACTTTCTGCCAGATTTTACGTGGGTATATATTCTTTTCATCTTTGCTGCTTTGGGAATAAGTTCATGTTAAAAATTTGCAAGTTTGCACTTTGAAAGCGAGGCTTGGTGGTGAGCCAAGCCACTCTGACGTAAAAATGCATAAGGGTTATTGTGCATTCAAATGGCATTATTCATCACCCATGCATAGATTAATATATATGATATACATATCATGCATGCTTATGTTAGATTGTGGTCACTGTGGGCTTGTGATTGATGAAAATTTTTGTGATTTTTTTCTAGGTGATTGAATTAGCAGAAATTGATGGCCTGACGCCAGAATTGGCAGTCACCTTCTTTAAAAAGAAGGTATTTCCCAGTGTCAAGGAGTACCAGGTGGAACTTGAAAATTTTGTAACAGATGATGCACCATCAGATGAACCTCTGATTGTTCAAGTGCTGACAAAGTGTGTCTCCAGCTATAAAATTCCTATTCAACAAGTAAGATAAGAATTAGTGATTACTTTTTACATTTCAGTTGATTACACTACAAACAGGCTTTTGGCCTTTCATCGACATTTTGCAATTACATGTAAGTCTTTTAATATGTAGTTTTATTTTCACAACGCTGGTTTTCAAAAAATGTATCTCGATCTAAGCGTCTTGTATAGCCTTCCTTCAAGTAAAGCATTAATGTTTTAATAAGACAAGGAACAGACTTAAGAAGTACTATTAAGAAGTCTGCATTATTAATCCCATTTCTTATCATCTATTTAGCTGCTGACCTGTGTAAACCCCTGTGTCACATTCCGAATCAAGTCTAGCGCTGAGTGTCACAAGGGCATTGCAATTTCTTTGAAGTGGTTGCTGGCATTGGTAAGACGCTTTGGCGGAACTCCTCCAGCCGAAGACAGAATACGAAAAGAGATCCACAACCTTGGCATTGGCGATGGCAAGGGAGAGAAAAAACAATATTTTAACAGCGAAAGTAATGGCACAGCCATTACAAGAGCAGCTGGTGGTGTTGCCACAGTCACAAGGAGCTGTGTTGTCGTAAAGAGGAGTGCATTTTCACAAGAAAGCTGGAAAGTTTTCAGTGAAGGTATACTAGTTAATGATATTGGTGACAATTGGGGGCAGTGGTAGCATTTTCAGGCGAATCAGGTTATTATCTATCTTAATTTCAAACTAAATTTAAAGTTATGACTATGTACACTCATCCTGACTTTGGTTCAAAATAAACGAACAAAAATTATTCTTATCAAATTTGTAACAAAGCTCTTGACTGCTTTGAACAGTCTTCATAAGAAGGTAATTAAAAGCGAAAATGGCTGATGAAGACTGCCAGTGATACAGTCAAAAGCTTCGCTTACAAATTATTGTGACAAGGATTTTTTTGAAAATAATTACATTTTTTTGTGAAAAAACGTTGTTTTCTAATTTTACTGAGTTAACCCCGATGCAATATTACAGATGGCCTGTTTGTTCTGCTCTGCCTGCACAATTAATGAGAATATTTACATGTCAACTTTTAGTTACTTGATAATAATTCTTTTCAGCATTTAACATCAAAGAGCAAGAATCACAAACCAACCAAGGAGTACAGGCTGCTGGAACTGCCAACCAAGAAGTACCTGCTGCTGGAACTGCCAACCAGAGAGTACCTGCTACTGGAACTGCCAACCAAGGAGTACCTGCTGCTGGTACCGCCAACCAAGAAATACCTGCTGCTGGTACCGCCAACCAAGAAATACCTGCTGCTGGTACTGCCAACCGAGAAATACCTGCTGCTGGTACCGCCAACCAAGAAATACCTGCTGCTGGTACTGCCAACCGAGAAATACCTGCTGCTGGAACTGCCAACCAAGGAGTACCTGCTGCTGGAACTGCCAACCAAGGAGTACCTGCTGTTGGTACCACCAACCAAGAAGTACCTGCTGCTGGAACTGCCAACCAAGGAGTACCTGCTGCTGGAACTGCCAACCAAGGAGTACCTGCTGCTGCTACCACCAACCAAGGAGTACCTGCTGCTGGTACCGCCAACCAAGAAATACCTGCTGCTGGTACCACCAACCAAAGAGTACCTGCTGCTGGAACTGCCAACCGAGGAGTACCTGCTGCTGGAACTGCCAACCAAGGAGTACCTGCTGCTGGAACTGCCAACCAAGAAGTACCTGCTGCTGGAACTGCCAACCAAGGAGTACCTGCTGCTGCTACCACCAACCAAGGAGTACCTGCTGCTGGTACCACCAACCAAGAAATACCTGCTGCTGGTACCACCAACCAAAGAGTACCTAGCATCCCCCAAGAACAGGATAAACATAATGACAGTGGTATCTGTTTAGAAGGTGAATAACAGCAATAGTTGGTAGAAAAATAATCGAAAAAGTGCACAGCCTCCAAAGGCACCCAACATCTAGAAAAACATAAGAAGAAAGGAAATACACAAGAGGAGAGTTGATTATTACTTCATCTCTGGCAAGCAATCTCTAATTTCATTAGGTAATGGTTTATCCAAACTTTCTGAAAATCAATGGACTAATTTTGGCTAATAAACTGCCCTGAAGACCTATTTAATTAATATTTAATAACTGTTTAATGAACAGTTGAAATTCTACTTTAATTAATGTTTATCATTTATTAATTATTATACCTGTAGTGAAATCTGATGCAATTGACGAGGGAGATCTCTTTTCTACGGTGCATGGCACTAAGAGGAAGTCAACACAGCCAACATTAAAATCGAAAAAGATAAATATGTCAGGTATGGTACCTTTGCAAAGGGCTAGAGCTACTTACATTTTGTTTGGTGAAGATTTTCATCTTGCACCTGAATAAAGCTCAATAAACATAATTTTAGTTATTCTAAAATCTATTTGCTAAATTTTACTTTCTAGCACGTCCATAAACAAGCAAATTACACGTAATCAACTCATGCATCTGGTGCTTGATCCACAAAGACAGGTATCTTCTTGATCTTATTTCTTCCTAAATATATGAATAATGGCTATTTACATGGACAGTAATTTTCAAAGAGTTATTTTAACTCCTATGGTGGGGTTGAATTAACTCCTTAAGCTGGAGTTATTTTTTGGCAGTTATTTGCACTCCAAAAGGAGTTATTTTAACTCCAAAAAGGAGTTATTCTCTTCGGTAGGGGAGTTAAATTAACCCCTAAATTGGAGTTACGCTACTGGGAGTCATTATAACTCCAAATTGGAGTTAAATTTAACTCTTCTGGAGCTAAATTTAACTCCAGTTTGGAGTTAAATTAACTGGAGTTAAATTTCAATTTAACTCTGCAAGGGGAGTTAAAAGAACTCCTTTTTAGGAGTCATTTTTGGGGAGTTAGTACAACTCCCCTTAGGGAGTAATTGTGGAGTGATTGTTACTCTCTAACAAGAGTTTAAACAACTCTATTTTGAGTTATTTTCCTGGAGTTACTTTAACTCTGCAAAAGGAGATGATGTAACTCCTTGTTTGGAGTCATTTTTGAGGAGTCAGTTTTATTTTGTATTTGTTATTTAATAATAGCGGTGTCCAATGGTGATCCAAAGGTCATGTGTTTATCCTCCCTTCCTTTCTAAGTTGTATCTAAGAACTACAGTTTTAAGACGAATGAAAAATTACTTCCACGGAAGGGTACACAAATGAAATATCATTATACTAAAACAGTTGTCACAATAATATCGTTTCGAATGCAATTAGAGTAATTATAATAAAGCCGAATTGTCACTCTCCCTACCCTACACGAAATGATTAGAACACGTGGTATAACACGTGGTCAATCATACAGTGGTGAATGCATGGGCATTTCGTTCGATCGGCGCTCGTGACGGTTGGGTGCGTGTCAGTGGTTTTGAATTGTGTGTGGAACTTGGTCGTTTTCGGATCTGTAAGAACACTATATACAACAGAAACTTATCAGGTAAGTGTTTTAGAAAGTCGTGTTTCCTATTTGTCGATTTATTTTGCTTTAAGAGTTTATGTATATAAGACAATGCTGCTAATGGGAGGCGGTGGTGCATGCGGCATGCATGGTACAGCATCAGCTCTGGATTGTATCTCGGGGCTTTTGCTCGTGTTTCATCAAAACTTTGCTAAAATTATGATTAAATCCTTTCATTCAGTGCTCCTGGAAGGCCAAGGAGAGGATATTCAAGTAAATGTTCGCAAGGAGTGCAAACCATAATAAGTTTTGCAATGATTTTAGCAAGATACAAGCACAGAACTTGAAAACGTTCACGTTGTAAGCGTCACGTTGTTAACGTGTCAAGTTGAAATCCATTTCCATCCGTGACCAAAGACAATTGTTTATAGCTTCACTCAGTTAGTATGGCATCTGAACAGGAAATGGACCCTTCTTTTCGGTTCTCAATTAAATGTGACTGTTACCTTTTCAAAGTGTTACAAACGGGAGCAAATCCCCTCGACACTGCCCGTGTGAGTTATTGTTGGGCACTTTGCCTTTTTAAAACTTAAGAGAATACCGGCACTAAGCATGTATAAGCTTAACAACCTTAGGTACCTGAATATAAATGTTTGTTGTATTAAATCAGCTTTAGATAATCATGGATGCAGAGTTAGAGAGTTTCCTTTTACAGTCTGCAGTTAAAAAAGAGTCGATTGATAAGCTTATACAAGATGAGGTGAGTTTGAGACAATTGGCATAACTAAAAGCCAAGTGTTTGTCGAAATGGCAAGAAAATCTCTGCAAAAGAAAGTTTTTTTGAATCCGAAGTAACGATGAAATCAACCTTTCAAGTTTCAACTAAAAATGCTATCCTCTGACATATTCACATTTTCTGGCTGGGAAGGAAACATGGCTTTTTGTTCCCATGATTATTAATGAAGGAGAAGTAATCGAAGGAGGGAAGTTGAGAGATTCTAATGCTGCTCGACTTGTTTCTTGCTCCAGTTTGCTATGCAGGAATGTTTTTAGAGATGCAAGAATCTAAATATATTGTGTTGCTGAATTTCAACAAAAAGCCCTGGCTAAACAGGGCTACAAGTTAATGCAAGTTTGGAAATGCAGACCTGCTTACTCAAACTCATAAGCAGATGCAAGTTGCAAAAAAACCGTTTCAGCA
>CAXHKT010000386.1:0-27000 GCA_964017195.1 Siderastrea radians
TGTATGGAATCCCAAGCTAATGGGTTCCCAAGTCTCCACTAAAAATAGTGGGAATAAGGAGGGGAGAAGTATGTATGTGGAAGGGGAAATGTTGTATGTACATGTCAAATAAAATAATAAATGTACTAGCGTTGAGGGACCAACAAACTGCAGTGCAGCCAACGTCCATCACAAGGCAGTACTAAAAAGTGTGAAATGAAATAAAACTCTGTACTAACGTTGAGGGACCAACAAACTGCAATGCAGCCACGTCTACCACAAGGTAGTGCAGGAAATGGCAAAAGTAACAGAAATAACTAAATAAAATTAAAACAAAGATAAAATTTGCACTAGCGTTGAGGGACCAACAGACTGCGATGCAGCCACGTCCAACACAAGGCAGCACAAATGAAATGAAATAATAAAATGAATAAAATCAAATAAAATATTAAGTAATTGTTACCAAAATAAAATTTGAAATTTAGCACAGAATAATAAAATAGTAGTAATAACAAAACATTTAATAAGAATATCTTAAAACATCATTAAGGTTTAGCTTGTATGTTAAAACCTACAAACAGTTTTATGTTATGTTATATTACAGGTTTAAGGTTTAAGGTTGGGGAAAGGCTTTAGGTTAGAGGGTAGGGAAAGGATTTCCTTGGTTGGTTTAAGCTGAGAGTAGTGTAAACTATCTCTAAGGGGAAAATTTAAGGTAAGGGGGCAAGGCAAAATTGCTTTTTGGTTTAAATTTGAGTTTAGATTAAGGTTTATGGATTCGTGTTAGACCTGAGGGCAAGTAAAAATTTAAATTTGGAGGTAAAAATTATTTCATGTAGTAGAAAAATAGCTTAACTTGTGGGGTTGGTTGAACCAGTTGGGGGGTTCATCCTGTTTTAAGGTGGGATGAGAGGAAACTTGTTGATGGAGGGGAGAGAGAAAAATTAAATCTTTTTTCGTTCTTTTAATGGTTAAAATGGGGTTAAGCGAGATGTAAAAGGGGAGGGGGTTTGAGGGCTGGGTTATATCCTGTCTTGGGGCCATGAGGTGGTTTACAGGGTAAGGTATTAGGGGGCGAATCTAAAGGTAATAATATGCGTTTAAAATATAATGCAAACTAGTTTTATTATTTTTTATTATTTTTATAGGAGTGGGATGGATGGTGTGATAATACAAAAGAAAGTGCATATGATTGGTCAAGGAGAAAAGGTGTAATTCCGAGAAAGGAAATGTATATAGGAAAGAAGACGGGGAATTCGTCTGGCCGGCCAAACAGTAGAAGGATGCATCGACACCAAGGCTCCTAATGGTTGTGAGTCATCAGGGGCAAAGCACAACCGAGCGAGGATGTTTCTAACCCGGTACCTGGTCATTGCCCGACATCCTCGTGCCGAGTCCTTATAGAAATGAGATGAAGAGATTAAGAGAGAACATCAAGGAGAGATTATAGAGACCAAAAAGGAGGACAGAAACGCAGTGTAAAAAGAGAGAGACGGACAGAAAAAAAAAATTTTTGTATTAACAATATTACATGTACGAGGATACTTTTAAACGGAACCTTGAAAATTGTTGTGTACCGTGGTGAAATGTAAATAAGGGGGAATTTAAATAAAAAGAGAAAAATTAAAATTTATAAAAAGCTATTAAAAAACAAAAAAGTACGAGTATCCTTGTAAAATTTATTAAAAAACAGAAAAGTACGAGTATCCTTGTACAATTTTTAAGCCATACGGGGGGTGGGTAACAATAACATAGTAGCAGATAAAACCTAGCGGGAAGAAATAAATAAAATACCTTGCGTAAATGATCCGCGTCAGGCCAGTAATATCCAAATCGATGTCAAAATAACCAAAAGCTGCTAACAAACGCTTTAAAAAACTTGAAATAAAAATTTTTTTGCCGGGAAATACTGTATCAAAAGGCCCGCAGAGCGTAAACAAAAAAAACAAAAAAATTTTTTTGCGGGGTTGATCACGCAAGCATTGCGTGATCAATGTGACGCGCATTAAAACGCTACTGTAGTATCATCGGTCAGCGGTCTTTGTTGGGAGCGAATGTCGAGCGGGCAGTAAGTTGCTTTCATCATCGTTCTGTGGAGTTATTTCGTGGCAAAATCTTGAAATTATCTGGAGTACGACTTTTCGAGGGTTGATTGGAGGTAAAACAGAAAATGAGATATGTATTGGAGTACGGTTGATGCAGCTTGTAGATCATGTAGGGCAATTCTTCGTTCTTTACATCACGCGGTCGGGTGAAAGATTCTTCGTTCTAATTTCATCATGCAGCCAAGAAAACGATGGTGGCGTGTATATGAGGGCACGTTGTAAAAGGTTGGTTGAATTATTTTCCGTTGTAATTTCTTGTGGGTAAGTTGTAAAAGGTGGGGTGGTAGAACTATACTCCGTCTCCATGATTGCAGAACAATTGTTCGTTCTTTACATCGCGGTCGGTAGAATGATTCTTCGTTCTAATAATCATGCAGCCAAGAAAAACGTATTGCATATAGGCATTTATAGTGCTTAATGTTTTGGGCAAAATATGGTAGAAACCTATAAATGTGTAGGAAATTAGATTAATGTTTGGGTCAAATTATTAGGGTTATATAATTTTAAATTATTTATGGTTAGAGATTATACTGTAGGAAAACTGTTAATATTTGAATAGATACAGTTAGATTGCAGTAGACTGTAATTTATGGAACGCCGACACTGTCATATGTCTTTCCCTTTTATTACGTGCAGAGCTCTCGATAATATATGAAGTGCTTTTGCGTTTGTGTTGTGTCATTTTCTTGTTATATGTGGTCCAGAAGTAAATATATTGTGTACAAAGTTTGATATATGCAGTCCACTTTACGTTATATCGAGTGCTTTCTTTAATATCTGCAGTGGATATGTCCTTATGGGTAGTCAAAACTTTGTTGCGTGTGGTGCTCTCTTCACTATAAGGTGTCTTACTTCCTTTTGTGGGCTGCTAGTAACCTTTTACGCAGTATTTGCTTTTGTATGACTATGGCGTTTGATCATTGCGAGCTGTAATACTGCGTTGATGAGCAGACTTTGTGATGATATACCCACAATGCATCACACTAAGCTTAGATCCCAAGCTCCCTCGTCTTCCGCCGCCATTTTGCTTTTCTTTTCCCGCTTATCTTAAAAGTGAAAGGTAAGAATTATGGAAGCCATTCTCGAACAACTTGGGCTTGGAACGCTTTTGGAGCGATTTTCCAGCGAAAAAGTAGATCCAGAAGTAGTCCTTTCGATGTCCGAGAGTTCCTTAATTCGTCTTGGAGTGGAAACATTGGGAGACCGAATCCGAATAAAGGAACGTTGTAAACAATATGTAGAAGGAGATAAAAGAGGTACATCGTTCACGAGCTCTTCCCCGGCACAACAAATAGCCGAAGAAAGGAGAATGTTGTTTCAGCCCTACAGCAGCCACAGAGGACAAGGTAGTAGAACTGCGAAGGCTGACAAAAGAAAAAAATCATCCCGACGTACGTGGACAGGCCAGTTCGTTTGCTTGGCAGATCGACAAGCCTGTAGGGTGCCGTCTTCAACCGAAAAACAAATTTTACAAGAAGCTGGATTAGGACTTAAAAAGATCAAATTTTTTGTAGGTGACAGTGAGGAGGAAGTCCTAGAGAAACTTACGAGCGACACCCCAGGCGAAGATGGACAGCCAGCCGGCTTCCCACAGCTGAAAGAAGGCAAGGGATTCGAACTTATGTCATGCATCACCAACTCCCGTGATTTAGCTGTTGTTAAGTCTTCCTGGTCTGTGGAGAGGCTGAAAGCACTGTTCACACCCCAAACAAAAATTTACCTCCGGCCTATTCAGAAGAATCTACGCACTAAAGGAAGGAAAGAAAACAGTGCGACCTGTAAGCTGAAAGAAAAATGCATTTGGTGTTCACAGGAGATTGCATTAACTGAGCTTCGATCACACTTGGTCAGCTGTAGCTGCAATGTGTTTGATGACAATCTTGAAGATGAGGTGTTGGTGTCATCTGATAAGTCAAGCCATGTGTCAGAAAGTTTAATGCCCAATAGCGCCACACGTGCCACTGCTACCGTGTCAAGAAACGAACTTGAGGCCCTGTCCACTGGTCCAAATGACATATTCTCTCCACCTGCTGTTTCCGTGGTGACACCAGGTAGTGTCACTAACCCTGGGTTGACTCTGTCCAGCATGCCCCCCGACTCCGGCAACTTGACCCATACTGAAACTGGTCCTCTTATGTCTGAAGGCAGTCCTTCCGTCATTGTGCCCAGCTTTGTTGACAACTCAGCACAGGCCACACATCAATCAGATTCAACCACTGATCAGCTTAAGACAGATGATTTGAAAGTTGACATTGAAGTGGTCATACCAGAGATTATAGAATATTGCCATTCAACAGGTAACATACTGCACTAAATAACATTTATAATCAACTGAATAACTCTAGATTGTAACACAAAGCTGTCTGTGACCAATTTGCCGAAGTTTGCAATTTTAAAGGGGTTATGTCACGAGGATTTCGGTATTTTAGATCAGTTGTGTGCTAAAATCGTAACCTAGTACCTTTACTCATACACGAAATGCTCCTGTAAAACTATGAGGAAGATCTCAAATGAATTTTATCAGGGAGAGCTAACCATAATAACTTTTTGGTGATTTTTGAGAACATAGCACCAAAACTTGAAAAAATTGGCCCAATTTTTTCAAGTTTCAATCCATTTCCATCCTTGCCATCAGTACCAACAGACGGCAGGAAACAAATTCAGTGCCGTAAGACAGTTTTTAATAACAAAGCTAGACCATTATTTTTGGAATTCAATTGATGCCAAGACACTTTTTAGCTTTTTGAAAAGATACTAAAATAGCATGACATAGCTCCTTTAAGCCAGCATCACCACAACAGCTGATGCCACCCTAAAACATGAATTCTTGACTTGTTTTATACTCTGCCCTACATTCAAGTTTGAGGCCCAACTTACCTATTAACCTAACTTCATTTACCCCCCTTGACCAATTCAAAATAGAGCTCTGAGAATAAAGTTTTCATTCAGTGCAATGCTATTTACAACCTTCAGTTTCAGAGTAACCAAGAGAGGCTTCTTACTCTCATAAAGTTATCCTTAGCAAGAAGAAGAAGATTATTATTTTAGAGTTAGCATGTGTGCAAAAGCACAATCTTATGATGCAATAAATGAAGCTTAAAGTAACGATTTGCAATGCAATTATTTTTGATGGAATCACCTTTAATGGAATTAATTGCTTGATTTGATTTTGACAGGCATAAGCAATAATCCTGTGGAACTATTGAGGTGGATGCAGAATCGCCTTGTTTGTGGAAGGTCTCTTGATGTGGTGGATGTATCTCAATGTGTGGGCGGTGCAACCAGTTACATACTGGTTGATAGACAGCAAATACTAGAAACAGCGTTTGATGAAATCTCGGCATTAGAAAACAAGTTTCTGACACTGGAAGTACAGTTCTATAGTGAGGTATGCAGTATGTTTTGGTGTCAACGAGATTAATAAACCATTCTTTCGACTCCCATCCCTAATTTTTCCTTTCTGACTCATTTTGCCAAAGAATGCTGCATAGTTGATTTACCAAGAGTTATGATATTATATCATTATTGTTTATTTTGTAGCTTGCTCAAGACTTTGGAGGGCCAAGGAGAGAATTCTTTGCTCTATGCCTGAAAGCAATAAAGGAGAAGTACTTTGATGATGGCCTTAAAAACCATCAAGCAGAGCTGTATCATACAATTGGAGTTATATTTGGTATGTTTTTCTTGATTTCCTCAATGTGGTGGGTAGACATGTAGGCATGAGTAGTTTTGCTATCCCCTTTTTATCGAAGCTCCCACCTTGTTATGTATTGATGGGATCTGGCAAGTCACAGACAAGTTATTTCTTTCATTCTTAACTCATTCAAGCTGATTTGATTGTTTCCTCAGGATTAAGCATGCTTCAAAATGGTCCAATGCCCACATTCCTTGGCGAAGCGAGGCTTCAAGAAATATTTGTCAATCCACATCCCTCAGAGTGTTTGTTACAACTCAGACAAGGATTAGCTGAGCTTGGAATTGTTCAGGTATGCAAAGCAATTATTTTTTTAGCTTAACAAAATCTTAACTCATAAAAATAGTGCAGTGAGACACTGAGTGAAAAAAAAAAGGTCTGGTGATCAAACAAGCTAATGTACTATTATTCAAGGCCTTAAACTGAAATAGAAACCATACCGGTAACTGTTTTTCTCTGAAGTACCCTAACACAAAACATGACATCACCCAACAACCCTCCTACACTTATGGAAAGGGAACAGTGACGGCTGTGCACATTAAGCCACAATCAATCATAATAGGCAAACGCCACATAATATTTTGGTATTTTCCAGATTGCTGAAGCATTTCCTGTGTTTCTGCATCTCTTGCGGCCCAACACCGCTAGTGTCCTGACACTTAAGAAATTGACTAACCTACTCAAACCTGACTTTGGCGAGGAGGGCTCTAATAGAAGAAGGTTTGAGGGTGAAGTATACAGCAACTTTCTCAAGTATTTGAGAGAGGTATCAGGTAAGTGTTGACTTGGAGTTTCCACACAACCCTAAAATTGTCCCTTCGGTTCCTGATGAATGGGAATGATGGCAGGGTTTCACATGAATGTATCATTTTCTCTCAGTTGACCCCAGACTCCCTGTTTATAATCCAGCTGCAAATTGACTTAATAGTCTTACTTGAGGTTGTCTGCAGGTATCAGTCTAAATGGCTAATAATCTCTTGCAAATGTCAAGGTCAAAATATGTGTGAAAAATGTCCTTCATTATTAATATTAAATATAACTGGATTCAAAAGTGCCACTAGCCTCCTCCTCGTGCTTTGTTGAGCAAATGGACCCAAATGGAATTCTCCCATAGCAATGATGAATCTTGCTAATCAATTTGACAAAAACAAATTGACAGAGAAGCAGTTCATGTTTACCACACAAACTCCGAGACACACAAACACACTGCTATGCACTCTTGAAGCCTTTCGACTGCTTTAACCAGAAGTAAATGTCTTCATAACATTTTTATATCATTTTTGTTTGAAGATTCATGACAAGATGTAGGTCTATCTGCTCATTTGTTTTTTTTTCTGTGTGTATGTAAATGTTTTTTTTTTTAATTTCATTCCAGGTGGGCATAGGGGCACCATTGACCTCAACGATGTTCTCCGCTTTGCTGCAGCTGCAGACAATGAGCCAATTCTTGGGTTCAGTATCCAACCATCCATTGTCTTTGTGGAAGCAGTGAAAGGATTTCTTCCAACTGCAAATACCTGTATCAACACACTATATTTGCCACGGCCAACAATAAGCTTACCTTTACCAACTCCTGAAGCTTTGTTTAACATATATGATTATGCATTTGCAAATGCATTTTTTGGTAACCTTTGACCAATTTCAATGCAGGTACAACAGTAATCTTTGGATGAAACATTTTTATGATATGTTGCAAATCATAGACTGGGGTAAAGTACTTTAACATATATTGTGCTCATTAGCAAAATCGTTCATATGAAAGAGCCAATGTTTAATGAAGCTTTGAGTTCCATGCAATTCTTGAATTACTATCAGTAGATATGTTGTGATTGGTTTTGTGAGGCAAGGATACTGAAATTTGAAGAATGTAAAAGATTCCATTTTTATTGATATTAGTTTTAATTCATTTCAGCGTTTACAACAAAATGCATGACTACAGTGATTACAACTACTTTCTTTCTGTGTTTCCTTTTTTGCTGAACATTGGAGTACAAATTGTCATTTCTGAGATCACTTTCAAGGCATAGAAATAAAGTTAAGATTTCATGAGTGTTGACTAGTCTTTGCATATGTTGTACGGTTCCAGAAAGTATCAACACTGTATTTACTTGAATAAGCACCGTGGCACTCTTTAAATTTTCAGTGTTTCGCATGCAAAGCTTATTTGGGGGCGGCATTCTTTACAAAATCATGAAAGTTGTAATCGATAAAGAGCTAATGCAAATTGAGTGAATACAGTATCCACCCTATGAAAGGTCTATGATTATTCCTAAGGGAAGGGGGTCATAATACTGAAGTTTTCAAAGGAAAGTATGAAGCTAAAACAGAATTTCAAGATGGGCCAATGTTTTCTGGAACTACCCAACTTCCAATTTAAACGTGTAAGCAGAAAGAGACTTCAATAAGCAATGTTCAGTACTATGGTTAAAAGATGAGACCTACATACAGTTTACATCAACAGACTGGAATAGAGCTTTTGGTCGGCAAGTATGTAGCTGTAGTATGAAACAGCAACTAAGGTGATTTTTCATGTGTCTGATCAAATATGATACAGTCACTGATAAGAGATCAGTTTACCACGTGAAATCATCCCATTTTTTATTGTAATAAAAATAAACACCAATGAACCCTTTCAACCCAAGCTTAAAATTTCAACCTGCCTTAACAATGGACTGCATACACAGTCTGCAACATTTTTCTGTGGTTATTCTTATTCATCCTACTCTTTGGTTGGCAATTCTAAGACAAACAGATTTGAATCATCACCAAGGGTAATGAGACAGGGTCAGTCATTTCTTGAATAGAAATGAATTATAATCAACCACTCTGGCATGAATTTTCAATGATGCTCAGGGCTTGTAAATATACTTCTATACCATAGTTGGCAGATGTCCAATCTGAGGGTATTTGGCTGCTTAAAATCTGAGAACAGTGATTGCTTAGGGTAACTGGAGCATTGAATATTGGCCTGGAATCCTCATCTCTGTCATCATGCAAGACTCCCTCAACACCATAAAATTGGAGTTCATTGCTAGGAATATCAATCCCAATTGGATTCTGAAACTGGCCAGAAACCCAGAGGCGAATAGGAGAAGATTTTACTGTTCTTATTCGATGTCTGGACCAGGCATTTCTCCACACTTCTAACTTTTCATTAATCTTTGGTAGGTATACATAGTGAAGTGCTGCGATATGAAGGTTATTAAATGGATCTAACAAGGCCTGGTCCTCCATAAAGTAAAAAAACTGGTAATAAAGGCTCAAGACGCCTTCAAAGACATCTCTCCACAACCTTTCAATGCGTTGATTGTGGGTGCTTTTGCCAGTTATCATGCTCCCTCTATTAGGACCCCTTCTCCTTAACATGTAATCAGCTACTAAAACGTTTTCCATTCCTTTATCTGATCTCACTCTACTTGGGAGCCCATACATGTCAACACCTTTGACGAAACTCTCTAAGATAGTTTCAGCCTTGTTGTTGTCTTTGCATTCCAGTGCCACTGGGAGACGGCTAAATCCATCAATTGCCCCGATGATAACAAAATACCACCGCACAAGTTTGTGGTTCGTGTCTAAATGCCAAAGGTGATTGGGTCCCGTGACATTGTATACACGTCTCTGCAAGCGTCCTTTCTTCCTCGCGTTTACCCCATCGCAGTTAACTCGGTGTAAACTATCTCTAATGCGCATCCTTTGCACTTTGATTCCTTTGCCAGACAGAAATTGCTTGATTAGAGTTTCTCCACAGTATGGAAATTCCCTAGTGATTTTTTCAATGTGTACATCGAGTTCCATATCTGTAATGTCAGCGAACTCAGACTTGCTGAATCCAAACTGGCTCATTCGGCGGTAAATTGTTCTCTCGGAGACGGACAGAATCGTGGCAATTTCACTGATAGTGAATCCTTCTTCTAATAAATTCTCAAGCACACATTTGGGAATGGAAAAAGAAGGGGCTCCACAATTTGCTTGAATTTTTTTTGGTACCTGTCCTCCGAACGTTGAACATTCAATTCGAAGAGCCATTACATCACTTCTCGAGGTTACTCCCAGGCTTTCTAGGTCTTGTAATGAGAGCTTACAAACGAGATCAGGTGTTATTTTTTCACGTTCAAATTTCTCGCTCAAACTTCCAAGATTCACTTTCTTTAACACGGATGACATGGAAAATGCCATGATTACGATCTCACGCGGGAAAAGAAAAGCAAAATGGCGGCGGAAGACGAGGGAGCTTGGGATCTAAGCTTAATGTGAAGCATTGTGGGTATATCACAAAGTCTGCTCATCAACGCAGTACTACAGCTCGCAATGATCAAACGCCATAGTCATACAAAAGCAAGTACTGCGTAAAAGGTTGCTAGCAGCCCACAAAAGGAAGTAAGACGCCTTATAATGAAGAGAGCACCACACCCAACAAAGTTTTGACTACCCATAAGGACATATCCACTGCATATATTAAAGAAAGCACTCGATATAACGTAAAGTGGACTGCATATATCAAACTTTGTACACAATATATTTACATCCAGACCACATATAACAGGAAAATGACACAACACAAACGCAAAAGCACTTCACATATTATCAAGAGCTCTGCCTGTAATTAAAGAGAAAGATATATGACAGTGTCGGCGTTCCATAGTAATTAATGCAAGGAAATTAATTTGAATGTTTAATTTTTGGTTAAATGAATAAAATTGAGCCAATGGTTTATTGTGCGAAACCCTAAGGAAAATTTTATTTTATTAACAAAATAAAAAGTGATGACAGAAAATAATGAAATTTAACATTTAATTGTGAGAAAAACATATAAAAATTTTGAAAAAATAAAAAAATATAAAAAAACAAACAAACGAAAGGTGATGACAAAATAATAATAAGTGTAAAATGTTTTTGTGATTATGCAAGTATGAACACCTGTACCATTCAAAGAGTTGACTAGGACTAAAGTTGTATCCCTACTGTAGATACCATCAAACTGTTGTCGAAAAAAAAAAAAAAAAAAAAAACCAGTAGTGTTGTCGAAAAAAAAAAAAAAAAAAAAAACCAGTAGTTTCACTAGCAACCTTTGTGGCATCCCAGGTGTTAATGTATGGAATCCCAAGCTAATGGGTTCCCAAGTCTCCACTAAAAATAGTGGGAATAAGGAGGGGAGAAGTATGTATGTGGAAGGGGAAATGTTGTATGTACATGTCAAATAAAATAATAAATGTACTAGCGTTGAGGGACCAACAAACTGCAGTGCAGCCAACGTCCATCACAAGGCAGTACTAAAAAGTGTGAAATGAAATAAAACTCTGTACTAACGTTGAGGGACCAACAAACTGCAATGCAGCCACGTCTACCACAAGGTAGTGCAGGAAATGGCAAAAGTAACAGAAATAACTAAATAAAATTAAAACAAAGATAAAATTTGCACTAGCGTTGAGGGACCAACAGACTGCGATGCAGCCACGTCCAACACAAGGCAGCACAAATGAAATGAAATAATAAAATGAATAAAATCAAATAAAATATTAAGTAATTGTTACCAAAATAAAATTTGAAATTTAGCACAGAATAATAAAATAGTAGTAATAACAAAACATTTAATAAGAATATCTTAAAACATCATTAAGGTTTAGCTTGTATGTTAAAACCTACAAACAGTTTTATGTTATGTTATATTACAGGTTTAAGGTTTAAGGTTGGGGAAAGGCTTTAGGTTAGAGGGTAGGGAAAGGATTTCCTTGGTTGGTTTAAGCTGAGAGTAGTGTAAACTATCTCTAAGGGGAAAATTTAAGGTAAGGGGGCAAGGCAAAATTGCTTTTTGGTTTAAATTTGAGTTTAGATTAAGGTTTATGGATTCGTGTTAGACCTGAGGGCAAGTAAAAATTTAAATTTGGAGGTAAAAATTATTTCATGTAGTAGAAAAATAGCTTAACTTGTGGGGTTGGTTGAACCAGTTGGGGGGTTCATCCTGTTTTAAGGTGGGATGAGAGGAAACTTGTTGATGGAGGGGAGAGAGAAAAATTAAATCTTTTTTCGTTCTTTTAATGGTTAAAATGGGGTTAAGCGAGATGTAAAAGGGGAGGGGGTTTGAGGGCTGGGTTATATCCTGTCTTGGGGCCATGAGGTGGTTTACAGGGTAAGGTATTAGGGGGCGAATCTAAAGGTAATAATATGCGTTTAAAATATAATGCAAACTAGTTTTATTATTTTTTATTATTTTTATAGGAGTGGGATGGATGGTGTGATAATACAAAAGAAAGTGCATATGATTGGTCAAGGAGAAAAGGTGTAATTCCGAGAAAGGAAATGTATATAGGAAAGAAGACGGGGAATTCGTCTGGCCGGCCAAACAGTAGAAGGATGCATCGACACCAAGGCTCCTAATGGTTGTGAGTCATCAGGGGCAAAGCACAACCGAGCGAGGATGTTTCTAACCCGGTACCTGGTCATTGCCCGACATCCTCGTGCCGAGTCCTTATAGAAATGAGATGAAGAGATTAAGAGAGAACATCAAGGAGAGATTATAGAGACCAAAAAGGAGGACAGAAACGCAGTGTAAAAAGAGAGAGACGGACAGAAAAAAAAAATTTTTGTATTAACAATATTACATGTACGAGGATACTTTTAAACGGAACCTTGAAAATTGTTGTGTACCGTGGTGAAATGTAAATAAGGGGGAATTTAAATAAAAAGAGAAAAATTAAAATTTATAAAAAGCTATTAAAAAACAAAAAAGTACGAGTATCCTTGTAAAATTTATTAAAAAACAGAAAAGTACGAGTATCCTTGTACAATTTTTAAGCCATACGGGGGGTGGGTAACAATAACATAGTAGCAGATAAAACCTAGCGGGAAGAAATAAATAAAATACCTTGCGTAAATGATCCGCGTCAGGCCAGTAATATCCAAATCGATGTCAAAATAACCAAAAGCTGCTAACAAACGCTTTAAAAAACTTGAAATAAAAATTTTTTTGCCGGGAAATACTGTATCAAAAGGCCCGCAGAGCGTAAACAAAAAAAACAAAAAAATTTTTTTGCGGGGTTGATCACGCAAGCATTGCGTGATCAATGTGACGCGCATTAAAACGCTACTGTAGTATCATCGGTCAGCGGTCTTTATTGGGAGCGAATGTCGAGCGGGCAGTAAGTTGCTTTCATCATCGTTCTGTGGAGTTATTTCGTGGCAAAATCTTGAAATTATCTGGAGTACGACTTTTCGAGGGTTGATTGGAGGTAAAACAGAAAATGAGATATGTATTGGAGTACGGTTGATGCAGCTTGTAGATCATGTAGGGCAATTCTTCGTTCTTTACATCACGCGGTCGGGTGAAAGATTCTTCGTTCTAATTTCATCATGCAGCCAAGAAAACGATGGTGGCGTGTATATGAGGGCACGTTGTAAAAGGTTGGTTGAATTATTTTCCGTTGTAATTTCTTGTGGGTAAGTTGTAAAAGGTGGGGTGGTAGAACTATACTCCGTCTCCATGATTGCAGAACAATTGTTCGTTCTTTACATCGCGGTCGGTAGAATGATTCTTCGTTCTAATAATCATGCAGCCAAGAAAAACGTATTGCATATAGGCATTTATAGTGCTTAATGTTTTGGGCAAAATATGGTAGAAACCTATAAATGTGTAGGAAATTAGATTAATGTTTGGGTCAAATTATTAGGGTTATATAATTTTAAATTATTTATGGTTAGAGATTATACTGTAGGAAAACTGTTAATATTTGAATAGATACAGTTAGATTGCAGTAGACTGTAATTAATGCAAGGAAATTAATTTGAATGTTTAATTTTTGGTTAAATGAATAAAATTGAGCCAATGGTTTATTGTGCGAAACCCTAAGGAAAATTTTATTTTATTAACAAAATAAAAAGTGATGACAGAAAATAATGAAATTTAACATTTAATTGTGAGAAAAACATATAAAAATTTTGAAAAAATAAAAAAATATAAAAAAACAAACAAACGAAAGGTGATGACAAAATAATAATAAGTGTAAAATGTTTTTGTGATTATGCAAGTATGAACACCTGTACCATTCAAAGAGTTGACTAGGACTAAAGTTGTATCCCTACTGTAGATACCATCAAACTGTTGTCGAAAAAAAAAAAAAAAAAAAAACCAGTAGTTTCACTAGCAACCTTTGTGGCATCCCAGGTGTTAATGTATGGAATCCCAAGCTAATGGGTTCCCAAGTCTCCACTAAAAATAGTGGGAATAAGGAGGGGAGAAGTATGTATGTGGAAGGGGAAATGTTGTATGTACATGTCAAATAAAATAATAAATGTACTAGCGTTGAGGGACCAACAAACTGCAGTGCAGCCAACGTCCATCACAAGGCAGTACTAAAAAGTGTGAAATGAAATAAAACTCTGTACTAACGTTGAGGGACCAACAAACTGCAATGCAGCCACGTCCAACACAAGGCAGCACAAATGAAATGAACAAAAGTAACAGAAATAACTGAGTAAAATTAAAACAAAGATAAAATTTGCACTAGCGTTGAGGGACCAACAGACTGCGATGCAGCCACGTCCAACACAAGGCAGCACAAATGAAATGAACAAAAGTAACAGAAATAACTGAGTAAAATTAAAACAAAGATAAAATTTGCACTAGCGTTGAGGGACCAACAGACTGCGATGCAGCCACGTCCAACACAAGGCAGCACAAATGAAATGAAATAATAAAATGAATAAAATCAAATAAAATATTAAGTAATTGTTACCAAAATAAAATTTGAAATTTAGCACAGAATAATAAAATAGTAGTAATAACAAAACATTTAATAAGAATATCTTAAAACATCATTAAGGTTTAGCTTGTATGTTAAAACCTACAAACAGTTTTATGTTATGTTATATTACAGGTTTAAGGTTTAAGGTTGGGGAAAGGCTTTAGGTTAGAGGGTAGGGAAAGGATTTCCTTGGTTGGTTTAAGCTGAGAGTAGTGTAAACTATCTCTAAGGGGAAAATTTAAGGTAAGGGGGCAAGGCAAAATTGCTTTTTGGTTTAAATTTGAGTTTAGATTAAGGTTTATGGATTCGCATTAGACCTGAGGGCAAGTAAAAATTTAAATTTGGAGGTAAAAATTATTTCATGTAGTAGAAAAATAGCTTAACTTGTGGGGTTGGTTGAGGTTTTGTAAGGTGGGGAAGGGTTAGGTTAAAATGTTGTAATGTTGCATATACATGTAATGTACATGAGTAGGAGTAATCTTGATATATTACTTATTTTTCGTTCTTCTGTTTTAGATTTTAAAAATACTTTTTATTCCAGAAAAAAATGCAATAAGAATGGTGAAACATTCACGGTAACTTTAATCAATGTTGCACTCTCTTTTTCTCCGCTTAGGTACAGCCATTCTTCATGGTGAATGTCAAAATAGAACCATCTGTCACTTTTGGAACCAAGATTAGCTTTGACAAAATCTATTTGCCTTGCTCGCTTTTCTCCTTTGGATTGCGGGGCCCAGTTTTGCGAAGTTAAGATCCATTCTGCAATTATACAAGGTGAGCAGCCATTGCCAATGAAAAATAATAAGAGTTTGAAAGTGTCACAGTCTCCTATGGGTTTTTTCCAAAAAAGTGCTTTAATGTCTTTTGGCCAGATGTTTAAAGGATAAAATAAATCGCCATTAAGTAGGTTGAAGAGCTGTAAACGCCGGTTGGAAATTTGTTGTCTGTTGAGAGGTCGGATGTGCGAAGCATAGAATAGTAAAGTTGATTCTTCTGTAGTCTCTGCAGTAGCCATAGTTAGGAAAGAGTTGTTGTGTCTAGTATAGGAATAAGATTAAAATAAGCATAATGAATTTGGGTTATGCGTGGGTGATAATCTGATTCGTTGTGTAAAAACATAAAATCTATTTGGGTAAAAATGAAAGAAAAGGAATTAAAATGAATTTGGTATGGTGTAAAAGGAATGAAAAGGTGTATAGAGTCGAGAGCTAGGGGTATTACTCTGGGTAAGATGCAAATTGGCAGAATGGTAAAAATCTTTCATTTCTATATTCGCTTTAAAAACGTGTTAAAATAGGTTTATAATATATATGGTCGTAATCAGGTTCTAGTGAGAGGCGCGGCGGCCTAATGGTTAGTGCGCCGGACTCCGAATCGAGCGGTTCGGGTTCGAGACCTGGCCGGGGTTACTGCGCCGTGTTCTTGGGCAAGATACTTTACTCTCATAGTGCCTCTCTCCATCCAGGTGTATAAATGGGTACCGGCGACATAATGCTGGTGGGTAAACCTGCGATGGACTAGCATCCCATTCAGGGGGGAGTAGAAATATTCCTAGCTGTTTAATGCTACCGAAACTGAGATAAGCTTCGGCAGTATGGGCCGCATGGCTCGAGGCTTCCCTTAATCAGGTTTAAATGAGAGGGTGTGGTCAAGCTTTCTGGAGTTTCCTGGTGCTACTTTCTTGTCTCGTTTAGAATTAAAGAAAGAAAAAATCCCTTGGGGGTTGGGGGGGGGTTAAATGACCCTTTG
Source organism: Siderastrea radians (assembly GCA_964017195.1). NCBI lineage: Eukaryota > Metazoa > Cnidaria > Anthozoa > Scleractinia > Rhizangiidae > Siderastrea > Siderastrea radians. The sequence continues at coordinate 16,266 of CAXHKT010000386.1, forward strand.
TATACCTGGGAGTTTAGCTACAGGGGTGAAAGGATGGTACACGGGGTCAAGACAAGTATGGGTGACTTTTCCAATGGGGTAAATGGAGAAAATTAATTGCCAGTGGAAGGAAGAGTTTAAGTTAGTACATGTATTTTCGTTCTTTAAATGGTTCAAATGGGGTTAAAAAGCTTTGGAGGGGGGGGGGGAAGTTAGGGGTTTAGTATTGTCTTTGGTTTATGAGATGGTTATCAGGGTAAGGCATTTGAGGGTGAATCTTACGGTTGGGTAAGAGGGAATTTGTAAATGGTAGTAAAAATTATATCGTTCTGTAGTCGAGATAAATTGGCTTGTGTCAGGGTTGAAGGAGGAACTTGTCAATGGAAATATAAAACCTGTTCGTTCTCAAATTGACATAAATGGGGTTGGGGGGTTCATCCTGTTTTAAGGTGGGATGAGAGGAAACTTGTTGATGGAGGGGAGAGAGAAAAATTAAATCTTTTTTCGTTCTTTTAATGGTTAAAATGGGGTTAAGCGAGATGTAAAAGGGGAGGGGGTTTGAGGGCTGGGTTATATCTTGTCTTGGGGCCATGAGGTGGTTTACAGGGTAAGGTATTAGGGGGCGAATCTAAAGGTAATAATATGCGTTTAAAATATAATGCAAACTAATGTTATTATTTTTTATTATTTTTATAGGAGTGGGATGGATGGTGTGATAATACAAAAGAAAGTGCATATGATTGGTCAAGGAGAAAAGGTGTAATTCCGAGAAAGGAAATGTATATAGGAAAGAAGACGGGGAATTCGTCTGGCCGGCCAAACAGTAGAAGGATGCATCGACACCAAGGCTCCTAATGGTTGTGAGTCATCAGGGGCAAAGCACAACCGAGCGAGGATGTTTCTAACCCGGTACCTGGTCATTGCCCGACATCCTCGTGCCGAGTCCTTATAGAAATGAGATGAAGAGATTAATAGAGAACATCAAGGAGAGATTATAGAGACCAAAAAGGAGGACAGAAACGCAGTGTAAAAAGAGAGAGACGGACAGAAAAAAAAAATTTTTGTATTAACAATATTACATGTACGAGGATACTTTTAAACGGAACCTTGAAAATTGTTGTGTACCGTGGTGAAATGTAAATAAGGGGGAATTTAAATAAAAAGAGAAAAATTAAAATTTATAAAAAGCTATTAAAAAACAAAAAAGTACGAGTATCCTTGTAAAATTTATTAAAAAACAGAAAAGTACGAGTATCCTTGTACAATTTTTAAGCCATACGGGGGGTGGGTAACAATAACATAGTAGCAGATAAAACCTAGCGGGAAGAAATAAATAAAATACCTTGCGTAAATGATCCGCGTCAGGCCAGTAATATCCAAATCGATGTCAAAATAACCAAAAGCTGCTAACAAACGCTTTAAAAAACTTGAAATAAAAATTTTTTTGCCGGGAAATACTGTATCAAAAGGCCCGCAGAGCGTAAACAAAAAAAACAAAAAAATTTTTTTGCGGGGTTGATCACGCAAGCATTGCGTGATCAATGTGACGCGCATTAAAACGCTACTGTAGTATCATCGGTCAGCGGTCTTTATTGGGAGCGAATGTCGAGCGGGCAGTGATTTTTGCTTTCATCATCGTTCTGTGGAGTTATTTCGTGGCAAAATCTTGAAATTATCTGGAGTACGACTTTTCGAGGGTTGATTGGAGGTAAAACAGAAAATGAGATATGTATTGGAGTACGGTTGATGCAGCTTGTAGATCATGTAGGGCAATTCTTCGTTCTTTACATCACGCGGTCGGGTGAAAGATTCTTCGTTCTAATTTCATCATGCAGCCAAGAAAACGATGGTGGCGTGTATATGAGGGCACGTTGTAAAAGGTTGGTTGAATTATTTTCCGTTGTAATTTCTTGTGGGTAAGTTGTAAAAGGTGGGGTGGTAGAACTATACTCCGTCTCCATGATTGCAGAACAATTGTTCGTTCTTTACATCGCGGTCGGTAGAATGATTCTTCGTTCTAATAATCATGCAGCCAAGAAAAACGTATTGCATATAGGCATTTATAGTGCTTAATGTTTTGGGCAAAATATGGTAGAAACCTATAAATGTGTAGGAAATTAGATTAATGTTTGGGTCAAATTATTAGGGTTATATAATTTTAAATTATTTATGGTTAGAGATTATACTGTAGGAAAACTGTTAATATTTGAATAGATACAGTTAGATTGCAGTAGACTGTAATTAATGCAAGGAAATTAATTTGAATGTTTAATTTTTGGTTAAATGAATAAAATTGAGCCAATGGTTTATTGTGCGAAACCCTAAGGAAAATTTTATTTTATTAACAAAATAAAAAGTGATGACAGAAAATAATGAAATTTAACATTTAATTGTGAGAAAAACATATAAAAATTTTGAAAAAATAAAAAAATATAAAAAAACAAACAAACGAAAGGTGATGACAAAATAATAATAAGTGTAAAATGTTTTTGTGATTATGCAAGTATGAACACCTGTACCATTCAAAGAGTTGACTAGGACTAAAGTTGTATCCCTACTGTAGATACCATCAAACTGTTGTCGAAAAAAAAAAAAAAAAAAAAACCAGTAGTTTCACTAGCAACCTTTGTGGCATCCTTTCACCCCTGTAGCTAAACTCCCAGGTATACAAAGGGTTATTTAACCCCCCCCCCAACCCCCAAGGGATTTTTTCTTTCTTTAATTCTAAACGAGACAAGAAAGTAGCACCAGGAAACTCCAGAAAGCTTGACCACACCCTCTCATTTAAACCTGATTAAGGGAAGCCTCGAGCCATGCGGCCCATACTGCCGAAGCTTATCTCAGTTTCGGTAGCATTAAACAGCTAGGAATATTTCTACTCCCCCCTGAATGGGATGCTAGTCCATCGCAGGTTTACCCACCAGCATTATGTCGCCGGTACCCATTTATACACCTGGATGGAGAGAGGCACTATGAGAGTAAAGTATCTTGCCCAAGAACACGGCGCAGTAACCCCGGCCAGGTCTCGAACCCGAACCGCTCGATTCGGAGTCCGGCGCACTAACCATTAGGCCGCCGCGCCTCTCACTAGAACCTGATTACGACCATATATATTATAAACCTATTTTAACACGTTTTTAAAGCGAATATAGAAATGAAAGATTTTTACCATTCTGCCAATTTGCATCTTACCCAGAGTAATACCCCTAGCTCTCGACTCTATACACCTTTTCATTCCTTTTACACCATACCAAATTCATTTTAATTCCTTTTCTTTCATTTTTACCCAAATAGATTTTATGTTTTTACACAACGAATCAGATTATCACCCACGCATAACCCAAATTCATTATGCTTATTTTAATCTTATTCCTATACTAGACACAACAACTCTTTCCTAACTATGGCTACTGCAGAGACTACAGAAGAATCAACTTTACTATTCTATGCTTCGCACATCCGACCTCTCAACAGACAACAAATTTCCAACCGGCGTTTACAGCTCTTCAACCTACTTAATGGCGATTTATTTTATCCTTTAAACATCTGGCCAAAAGACATTAAAGCACTTTTTTGGAAAAAACCCATAGGAGACTGTGACACTTTCAAACTCTTATTATTTTTCATTGGCAATGGCTGCTCACCTTGTATAATTGCAGAATGGATCTTAACTTCGCAAAACTGGGCCCCGCAATCCAAAGGAGAAAAGCGAGCAAGGCAAATAGATTTTGTCAAAGCTAATCTTGGTTCCAAAAGTGACAGATGGTTCTATTTTGACATTCACCATGAAGAATGGCTGTACCTAAGCGGAGAAAAAGAGAGTGCAACATTGATTAAAGTTACCGTGAATGTTTCACCATTCTTATTGCATTTTTTTCTGGAATAAAAAGTATTTTTAAAATCTAAAACAGAAGAACGAAAAATAAGTAATATATCAAGATTACTCCTACTCATGTACATTACATGTATATGCAACATTACAACATTTTAACCTAACCCTTCCCCACCTTACAAAACCTCAACCAACCCCACAAGTTAAGCTATTTTTCTACTACATGAAATAATTTTTACCTCCAAATTTAAATTTTTACTTGCCCTCAGGTCTAATGCGAATCCATAAACCTTAATCTAAACTCAAATTTAAACCAAAAAGCAATTTTGTCTTGCCCCCTTACCTTAAATTTTCCCCTTAGAGATAGTTTACACTACTCTCAGCTTAAACCAACCAAGGAAATCCTTTCCCTACCCTCTAACCTAAAGCCTTTCCCCAACCTTAAACCTTAAACCTGTAATATAACATAACATAAAACTGTTTGTAGGTTTTAACATACAAGCTAAACCTTAATGATGTTTTAAGATATTCTTATTAAATGTTTTGTTATTACTACTATTTTATTATTCTGTGCTAAATTTCAAATTTTATTTTGGTAACAATTACTTAATATTTTATTTGATTTTATTCATTTTATTATTTCATTTCATTTGTGCTGCCTTGTGTTGGACGTGGCTGCATCGCAGTCTGTTGGTCCCTCAACGCTAGTGCAAATTTTATCTTTGTTTTAATTTTACTCAGTTATTTCTGTTACTTTTGTTCATTTCATTTGTGCTGCCTTGTGTTGGACGTGGCTGCATCGCAGTCTGTTGGTCCCTCAACGCTAGTGCAAATTTTATCTTTGTTTTAATTTTACTCAGTTATTTCTGTTACTTTTGTTCATTTCATTTGTGCTGCCTTGTGTTGGACGTGGCTGCATTGCAGTTTGTTGGTCCCTCAACGTTAGTACAGAGTTTTATTTCATTTCACACTTTTTAGTACTGCCTTGTGATGGACGTTGGCTGCACTGCAGTTTGTTGGTCCCTCAACGCTAGTACATTTATTATTTTATTTGACATGTACATACAACATTTCCCCTTCCACATACATACTTCTCCCCTCCTTATTCCCACTATTTTTAGTGGAGACTTGGGAACCCATTAGCTTGGGATTCCATACATTAACACCTGGGATGCCACAAAGGTTGCTAGTGAAACTACTGGTTTTTTTTTTTTTTTTTTTTTCGACAACAGTTTGATGGTATCTACAGTAGGGATACAACTTTAGTCCTAGTCAACTCTTTGAATGGTACAGGTGTTCATACTTGCATAATCACAAAAACATTTTACACTTATTATTATTTTGTCATCACCTTTCGTTTGTTTGTTTTTTTATATTTTTTTATTTTTTCAAAATTTTTATATGTTTTTCTCACAATTAAATGTTAAATTTCATTATTTTCTGTCATCACTTTTTATTTTGTTAATAAAATAAAATTTTCCTTAGGGTTTCGCACAATAAACCATTGGCTCAATTTTATTCATTTAACCAAAAATTAAACATTCAAATTAATTTCCTTGCATTAATTACAGTCTACTGCAATCTAACTGTATCTATTCAAATATTAACAGTTTTCCTACAGTATAATCTCTAACCATAAATAATTTAAAATTATATAACCCTAATAATTTGACCCAAACATTAATCTAATTTCCTACACATTTATAGGTTTCTACCATATTTTGCCCAAAACATTAAGCACTATAAATGCCTATATGCAATACGTTTTTCTTGGCTGCATGATTATTAGAACGAAGAATCATTCTACCGACCGCGATGTAAAGAACGAACAATTGTTCTGCAATCATGGAGACGGAGTATAGTTCTACCACCCCACCTTTTACAACTTACCCACAAGAAATTACAACGGAAAATAATTCAACCAACCTTTTACAACGTGCCCTCATATACACGCCACCATCGTTTTCTTGGCTGCATGATGAAATTAGAACGAAGAATCTTTCACCCGACCGCGTGATGTAAAGAACGAAGAATTGCCCTACATGATCTACAAGCTGCATCAACCGTACTCCAATACATATCTCATTTTCTGTTTTACCTCCAATCAACCCTCGAAAAGTCGTACTCCAGATAATTTCAAGATTTTGCCACGAAATAACTCCACAGAACGATGATGAAAGCAAAAATCACTGCCCGCTCGACATTCGCTCCCAATAAAGACCGCTGACCGATGATACTACAGTAGCGTTTTAATGCGCGTCACATTGATCACGCAATGCTTGCGTGATCAACCCCGCAAAAAAATTTTTTTGTTTTTTTTGTTTACGCTCTGCGGGCCTTTTGATACAGTATTTCCCGGCAAAAAAATTTTTATTTCAAGTTTTTTAAAGCGTTTGTTAGCAGCTTTTGGTTATTTTGACATCGATTTGGATATTACTGGCCTGACGCGGATCATTTACGCAAGGTATTTTATTTATTTCTTCCCGCTAGGTTTTATCTGCTACTATGTTATTGTTACCCACCCCCCGTATGGCTTAAAAATTGTACAAGGATACTCGTACTTTTCTGTTTTTTAATAAATTTTACAAGGATACTCGTACTTTTTTGTTTTTTAATAGCTTTTTATAAATTTTAATTTTTCTCTTTTTATTTAAATTCCCCCTTATTTACATTTCACCACGGTACACAACAATTTTCAAGGTTCCGTTTAAAAGTATCCTCGTACATGTAATATTGTTAATACAAAAATTTTTTTTTTCTGTCCGTCTCTCTCTTTTTACACTGCGTTTCTGTCCTCCTTTTTGGTCTCTATAATCTCTCCTTGATGTTCTCTATTAATCTCTTCATCTCATTTCTATAAGGACTCGGCACGAGGATGTCGGGCAATGACCAGGTACCGGGTTAGAAACATCCTCGCTCGGTTGTGCTTTGCCCCTGATGACTCACAACCATTAGGAGCCTTGGTGTCGATGCATCCTTCTACTGTTTGGCCGGCCAGACGAATTCCCCGTCTTCTTTCCTATATACATTTCCTTTCTCGGAATTACACCTTTTCTCCTTGACCAATCATATGCACTTTCTTTTGTATTATCACACCATCCATCCCACTCCTATAAAAATAATAAAAAATAATAAAACTAGTTTGCATTATATTTTAAACGCATATTATTACCTTTAGATTCGCCCCCTAATACCTTACCCTGTAAACCACCTCATGGCCCCAAGACAGGATATAACCCAGCCCTCAAACCCCCTCCCCTTTTACATCTCGCTTAACCCCATTTTAACCATTAAAAGAACGAAAAAAGATTTAATTTTTCTCTCTCCCCTCCATCAACAAGTTTCCTCTCATCCCACCTTAAAACAGGATGAACCCCCCAACTGGTTCAACCAACCCCACAAGTTAAGCTATTTTTCTACTACATGAAATAATTTTTACCTCCAAATTTAAATTTTTACTTGCCCTCAGGTCTAACACGAATCCATAAACCTTAATCTAAACTCAAATTTAAACCAAAAAGCAATTTTGCCTTGCCCCCTTACCTTAAATTTTCCCCTTAGAGATAGTTTACACTACTCTCAGCTTAAACCAACCAAGGAAATCCTTTCCCTACCCTCTAACCTAAAGCCTTTCCCCAACCTTAAACCTTAAACCTGTAATATAACATAACATAAAACTGTTTGTAGGTTTTAACATACAAGCTAAACCTTAATGATGTTTTAAGATATTCTTATTAAATGTTTTGTTATTACTACTATTTTATTATTCTGTGCTAAATTTCAAATTTTATTTTGGTAACAATTACTTAATATTTTATTTGATTTTATTCATTTTATTATTTCATTTCATTTGTGCTGCCTTGTGTTGGACGTGGCTGCATCGCAGTCTGTTGGTCCCTCAACGCTAGTGCAAATTTTATCTTTGTTTTAATTTTATTTAGTTATTTCTGTTACTTTTGCCATTTCCTGCACTACCTTGTGGTAGACGTGGCTGCATTGCAGTTTGTTGGTCCCTCAACGTTAGTACAGAGTTTTATTTCATTTCACACTTTTTAGTACTGCCTTGTGATGGACGTTGGCTGCACTGCAGTTTGTTGGTCCCTCAACGCTAGTACATTTATTATTTTATTTGACATGTACATACAACATTTCCCCTTCCACATACATACTTCTCCCCTCCTTATTCCCACTATTTTTAGTGGAGACTTGGGAACCCATTAGCTTGGGATTCCATACATTAACACCTGGGATGCCACAAAGGTTGCTAGTGAAACTACTGGTTTTTTTTTTTTTTTTTTTTTTCGAGGGGATCCACTAGCCCTGATCCTCCCCCACCAAGCCCACCACTGATAAGGGAGTTCCTCACCCGGACCCACCCCACAACCCAACCTGGTTCTTGGTCAAGGTGTGGGTTTCTCAAATGTCCCCAAAGCATTTCGTGGTGCTTAGAACATTACATAATGTGTAAAATCAACAGGAATTTTAAAGGTAACTTCAACTTCTAAGGCCCCATTTATATGGTCTCAGGAACCCGAGACAACCCCTCCTCCCCCCCCCCCATTTCCATGAGGATCACCAATTTGTCTTGGGGAGGCAGGAAAACTCAGGGAGGGGGGATGTCTCACCTTAGCAGGTAGGCTATAATAACAGGGAGCTTCAACTTGGACAGATGAAATAAGCCTCCCTCCCTCCATCAAGCCACCGTTTCTAATACACTCCTCCCCTTAGTGAGGCCTTAGCTGCTTACAAGCACCAGCCCCGGTATTAATAGAGGCTAACCCTGGCAGGTGGGACAACTTTTTTGCATTTTAACACTTTGTCTCACTTACCCGGGATGTTTTTTGCATGCCATGCGTCACCTAACGCCTGGTTTTTGGTTTAAAAACAACCAATTTTATTAGCAAAATATACATGAAAGAAACATTATTTTAAAAACAGAGGCTACAGTGAACAAATCAACCAAAAATTTTTAATGAAGAAGGTGTTCTGAGGTCATCAATTTTTAAGGAAGAAGGCGTCCTGAGGTCATGAACATCAAAGTAAGATTTTGGAATAACTAAGTAGGGTTAACTTTGACTTGGTTAGTAGGGCCAAACTTCTCATGATATAGACGCTCCGTAAAGTTGTTTTGGGGGGTTAGGGGTTGTCTCGGGTACCCAAGACCAGATAAATGAGGCCTAATAACATGAGGTAAAAGAACCTACAACTTGCACTTTCTTGTATTTTCCCTTTAAGTTTATAAAATTTGTGAGGAAGGTGGGACCAAACAAAAAGTCTCCGTAATTTTATAAAACAGCTTGGGCTTGGTCTCTACAAAAACCAACTGCCACTAAAAAGAAGCCAATTTTTTTTTTATTCTCTTACAAGAAATGTCTTTGGAGTTTTGAGAAACACACATCTGGATTGGTATCTGGAGAATTAGATACCACTTACAGCCCTCCCCAGCTCTTTACCGGTAAACACAATACCAAGGATCCCACAAACAAAACAAAAAACTATAACAATAACCCTCACCACAATGTTGTACCATTTGAGCTCTTTCCATTTCAGGACAATGTGGAAAATGCAAAGGAACATAAAGCAGAGGCAGGTACCTGTAAAGCTGCCCACCAGACCCATAACTAAGCCAAAATGGGGAACCACAATGGCCAGAAACAGGCTAAAAGATAAGATGAGAGGACGAGACAATATGATCCAAAACCAGTGATATTTTGTGTCCTTCTTAAGGTGGGGGAATAGGGCAACACCTTTAGGTCAAATTTCTCCAGCACAATGTAGCTAACAATAGGAAATGCTGTGAACACATTGGTTGCAACCAAAACATTGGCTAAAATGTAGAACACTGGACTGGTCTTGAGATTAACAGTTATGGCTTGCTGTGTGTCCGCTCCAAATCTCAGGACTGGAAGAAGACCAAAGGCAACTTTGACAATTGCTGCCACAAGGAATGCAACATTCATCATCATCGGGTACTGCTCTGGGTGCATCATGCTCCCCTCAATGCCTGGAAACACGGCATGGGCCGTGTAGCTGAACACAATGACACCAAAACCAATGGGAAACTTATTGATGTCAAATGGAGGGACGTTCTCAATTCTCATGTCCCTGTACTGGGGTATAGAGTAGATGATGATTGTAAGAATCGATGACATCATGACAAACACTGAAATCATGCTGATCCAAGCGATCACTTACACCCGACAAAGAAAGAATCCAGGCAGTGCGATGCAGGCACAGATACCAGACCAGGCGTAGATGTCAAAGGGTGCAAACTTATGGAGAATGTCACTGAATAAAGTTCCCAAGAGAACGATGTAAGTTCCCACACCTCCAAACATCTCACCTCCAAACATCTCACAGAACTGCACAACGCTCACAATCTGGTTGCCCCACCGGGGCCATACGGCTTCCCCGACCTCCGGGTAGTTCACCCGGACCCGCTTCTTCTTGCCAGTGCGCTTGGAGGTCCCATGTAAACACTCTATCAACAGCTTCCCAGTGTAGCAGCACAAAAAGGCCACGACAGCATTGGCAGCCACTGCCGCCCATCCCCCCATCTGCACGGCATACGGCACCCCGAGAATCCCAGTTCCCTGGATGAGGTTCGTTACGTTCCAATCTGCAAGAAACGCCGAAGCGCGTCGGTCGTCTGAAGGCTTCTCCAGAAGCGAGACAGTCATGGTGGCAGACTTCAGCTTCTTTAAACAATGAGAGAAACCACCTCGCGATAGACTTGTCCCCATAATCCCTGAAGACGACCTATACTAGCTGTGGATCCGCTCGCTTTTCCCAAAAGATGTGTTTGTTCGTCCAATGCCACAACAGTTGGCTGATCATTTACCTGTTGGCGGCTGTTCAAAGCGATGTCTTCACTGGCTGGGGTCTCCATTTTGGGATAAACGGATTTTGTTCTTTGATCGAAAC
>CAXHKT010000387.1:0-2500 GCA_964017195.1 Siderastrea radians
TTTCGCAGTAGTTCGTCTTTCGTAAATCCAAGAATTTCACCTCTGACAACGAAATACGAATGCCCCCAACTGTCTCTCTTAATCATTACTTCGGTTCCAGAAACCAACAAAATAGAACCAAAGTCCTATTCCATTATTCCATGCTTATGTATCCAAGCGCTGGCTTGCTTTGAACACTCTAATTTTTTCAAAGTAAACGTCACAGATCCTGAGCACACTCAGTTAAGAGCACACACAGTCTTTGCGAAGAAGAACAGCTCGGCCAGTAACATACCTTGCGGCAGACCGGCCGAGCCATCCCGAAATCCAACTACGAGCTTTTTAACTGCAACAACTTTAATATACGCTATTGGAGCTGGAATTACCGCGGGTGCTGGCACCAGACTTGTCCTCCAATGGATCCTCGTTAAAGGATTTAAGTTGTACTCATTCCAATTACAAGACTTGGAAAAGCCCTGTATTGTTATTTCTTGTCACTACCTCCCTGAGTCAGGATTGGGTAATTTGCGCGCCTGCTGCCTTCCTTGGATGTGGTAGCCGTTTCTCAGGCTCCCTCTCCGGAATCGAACCCTAATTCTCCGTCACCCGTTGCAACCATGGTAAGCCACTACCTTACCATCGACAGTTGATAGGGCAGAAATTTGAATGAAACATCGCCAGCGCAAGGCCGTGCGATTCGATCAGTTACTATGAATCACCAAAGAACCGGGCAGAACCCGCATTGGTTTTTAATCTAATAAATACATCCCTTCCAGAAGTCGGGACTTTTCGCATGTATTAGCTCTAGAATTACTACGGTTATCCAAGTAGTAATGGTACAATCAAATAAACGATAACTGATTTAATGAGCCATTCGCAGTTTCACAGTACTAGTGTTTATACTTAGACATGCATGGCTTAATCTTTGAGACAAGCATATGACTACTGGCAGGATCAACCAGGTAACTATCTGCAACGGGGAACAAAGTTCCTCGCCGAGCGCATCCCTTACTGGAGGGATGCTCGCTTTCGTACATTTTGCTATCCATCGTGGGAATCCAGTCAACCGGCAACACAAACGGTCAGCCGGCCAAAGGAAACCCAGCATTTTCTGCCACGTCTTTCTCTCTCCTTGCACAGTTCAGGCATACCAGACAGATAGGCAAGTGAGCTGACCGCATCAGGCCCACAAGCAAGCTGAGGGAATGCTAGAAAAGTGCATCAGCGGAGGAAAAATCCTCCGGTTCGTTTGCTACTATCGTTGGCCAAAGGCCAGTTTGCACAACTTCCATCATTCTTTCCTTACCATGGGCTGGTAAGGCATATAGGGACACATGATTTGTTAAGTTTAGCGTCAAACGCCAACTTTTGCCTCCTTCTGCCTCCAAAAAGCCTCTAGAGATCAATGAATCCTGATCTCAACCCGCGAACATAAGAGAACAGGGCTTACACACGGACCCACTTCGAGTCACCCTTGGAAGCCTGCCTCCTTACTATATCCTTAAAACGCCCTTGGGTCATGCGAGACGGCAGGTGTTAGAAAATTTTCACATCTTTTGCTGTCACCTACTAACTGCCGAGCTTGTCACCTACTAACTGCCGAGCACGTTTGGAAAGTCACCACATCTTCATCTTTGGCACAAATGTTGCCCTCAGTAATGTGAATGAAATTCTCATATTCATAGCCTTTGTCTTTACTTCTGCTGCGTGTAAGACGCACGAAAAGTCCCTGATTCTGCAGAGGCTATAGACTGCACAGCACGTATGAAAACTCACCACAGCTTCATCTTTGGCAGAAATGTTGCCCTCAGTAATGTGAATGAATTTCTCATATTCATATCCTTTGTCTCCACTTCTCCTTTGTGTAACAGGCACGAAAAGTCCCTGATTCTGCAGAGGCTACGGACTGCACAGCACGTTTGGAAAGGCCGCAGAACGTCACCTTTGGAAGCAATGCTCATCACACTAATACGATTAACACTAGCAAAGTTGTATCAATGACGTCCTCCTCTGCTTCGTGTACGAGGAACGAAAACTATCTGCCTTACATTGTCTTATATTTCACTGCATAATATAAAGGAAGCTACATCTCCCTCAAATCATGGCCAATCACCCAGAACATTTGCCAGCAGCCATTATTACACCAGAACTGTACATAGCGACCAAAAGATTAAACTCTTGAAGTGGGGGCGAAATGACCGAAATGGGGGCGAACTGACCACCACCATACTAATGACTCCAATTTCTACTTCTAGGAGCATGAAACTTCCAAGCCACAAAACACTCTTTTGTGGATGCACGAAGGCCCCTGATTGCCTGATGACACGACATACCACTCACTGGCCGAAGACTTTCCTAGACTTGAACACTAACCTAACCCTAAACCCTAACCCGTAATCCCAATCCTCACCCTAGCCTCAACCCTCACCGTAACCCTAACCCTAAACCCTAAACCCTAACCCTAACCCTAACCCTAACCCTAACCCTAACCCTAACCCTAAAACCCTAACCCTAAACCCTA
>CAXHKT010000387.1:27500-29728 GCA_964017195.1 Siderastrea radians
CAGGCACGAAAAGTCCCTGATTCTGCAGAGGCTACGGACTGCACAGCACGTTTGGAAAGGCCGCAGAACGTCACCTTTGGAAGCAATGCTCATCACACTAATACGATTAACACTAGCAAAGTTGTATCAATGACGTCCTCCTCTGCTTCGTGTACGAGGAACGAAAACTATCTGCCTTACATTGTCTTATATTTCACTGCATAATATAAAGGAAGCTACATCTCCCTCAAATCATGGCCAATCACCCAGAACATTTGCCAGCAGCCATTATTACACCAGAACTGTACATAGCGACCAAAAGATTAAACTCTTGAAGTGGGGGCGAAATGACCGAAATGGGGGCGAACTGACCACCACCATACTAATGACTCCAATTTCTACTTCTAGGAGCATGAAACTTCCAAGCCACAAAACACTCTTTTGTGGATGCACGAAGGCCCCTGATTGCCTGATGACACGACATACCACTCACTGGCCGAAGACTTTCCTAGACTTGAACACTAACCTAACCCTAAACCCTAACCCGTAATCCCAATCCTCACCCTAGCCTCAACCCTCACCGTAACCCTAACCCTAAACCCTAAACCCTAACCCTAACCCTAACCCTAACCCTAACCCTAACCCTAACCCTAAACCCTAACCCTAAACCCTAAGCCTAGCCCTAACCCTAACCCCAACCCTTACCCTAGCCCTAACCCTAACCCTAAAACCTAACCCTAACCCTAACCACTAGGCCTACCCAAACCCTAACCCTAACCCTAACCCTAACCCTAACCCTAACCCCAACCCTAACCCTAACCCCTAACCTAGCCCAAACCCTAGCCCTAACCCTAACTCCAACCCTAACCCTAGCCCTAACCCTAACCCTAAAACCTAACCCTAACCCTAACCCTAACCCTAACCCCAACCCCAACCCTAACCCTAACCCTAAACCCTAACCCCAACCCTAATCATAACCCTGGGGAGGAGCCTTTGTGACTTAAAAAAGTGCACTCGACGTTTAGGAGGGAGGAGCCTTTCTGACTGTCAAAACTATGACACAACCATTGCAAAGAGGACCCTTTCTTTCTCACTAAGAAAAAACTTGATGTAATGCTTTCGAGGGAGGAGCCTTTCTAACTTAAAACAAATTGAACCGACGTTTTCGAGGGAGGAGCCTTTCTGACTTGAAGAAATGCAGTGGACATTTAGGAGAGAGGAGCCTGTCTCACTAAGAGGAGCCTTCCTGAGTTAAACAAACATGCACTCGACACTTAGGAGGGAGGAGCCTTTCTTTCTTTGGAAACCTCGTAGAACGTTGTGTGAGGTTTTGCTAGGTGAGAAAGGCTCCTCCCTACAAAAGGTTGAGTGAAATTTTTCTAAGTGAAAAAGGCTCCTCCCTCCAAAAGGTTGTGTGAAATTTTTCTAAGTCAAAAAGGTTCATCCTGTGGAGGAAGGAGCCTTTCTGATTGAGAAAAATTTCAGGCACCCTTTTGGAAGGAGGAGCCTTTCTGACTTAGAAGAAATTTGTAGCCAACCTTCTGGAGGGAGGAGCCTTTCTGACTTAGAAAAAATTTGTAGCCAACCTTCTGGAGGGAGGGAGGGAGGAGCCTTTCTGACTTGGCCAAAAAAAAAATGTGATACAAATCTTAGAACAAAGGCTTAATCTCAGAAGATCTGTAGCAACAAGGCTACTCTACAACTTACAATACCCCGTTCTTTATTTAAGTCGTCTGCAAAGGATTTATCTCCAGAAACTTTAGAGTTTGCTATCGGCAGTGCCTTGGAGGCTTTTGTCCCCCTTGGCACCTTGGGACGCATGAAGACCGAGGCCTTCTATTCTAGTTCGCCTAAGGTTCTCTGGAGGTAATTATCGTTGCTTTCTAGCACGGATTCTGACTTAGAGGCGTTCAGTCATAATCCAACAGATGGTAGCTTCGCACCATTGCCTTTTCAGGCAAGTGCAAATGCCAATTGTCTGAATCTGCGGTTCCTCTCGTACTGAGCAGAATTACTATTGCAACAACACTTCATCAGTAGGGTAAAACTAACCTGTCTCACGACGGTCTAAACCCAGCTCACGTTCCCTATTGGTGGGTGAACAATCCATCACTTGGCGAATTCTGCTTCGCAATGATAGGAAGAGCCGACATCGAAGGATCAAAAAGCAACGTCGCTATGAACGCTTGGCTGCCACAAGCCAGTTATCCCTGTGGTAACTTTTCTGACACCTCTAGCTTAAAACTCCT
>CAXHKT010000389.1:0-2500 GCA_964017195.1 Siderastrea radians
AAGCCTCCAAGGCACTGCCGATAGCAAACTCTAAAGTTTCTGGAGATAAATCCTTTGCAGACGACTTAAATAAAGAACGGGGTATTGTAAGTTGTAGAGTAGCCTTGTTGCTACGATCTTCTGAGATTAAGCCTTTGTTCTAAGATTTGTATCACATTTTTTTTTTGGCCAAGTCAGAAAGGCTCCTCCCTCCCTCCCTCCAGAAGGTTGGCTACAAATTTTTTTCTAAGTCAGAAAGGCTCCTCCCTCCAGAAGGTTGGCTACAAATTTCTTCTAAGTCAGAAAGGCTCCTCCTTCCAAAAGGGTGCCTGAAATTTTTCTCAATCAGAAAGGCTCCTTCCTCCACAGGATGAACCTTTTTGACTTAGAAAAATTTCACACAACCTTTTGGAGGGAGGAGCCTTTTTCACTTAGAAAAATTTCACTCAACCTTTTGTAGGGAGGAGCCTTTCTCACCTAGCAAAACCTCACACAACGTTCTACGAGGTTTCCAAAGAAAGAAAGGCTCCTCCCTCCTAAGTGTCGAGTGCATGTTTGTTTAACTCAGGAAGGCTCCTCTTAGTGAGACAGGCTCCTCTCTCCTAAATGTCCACTGCATTTCTTCAAGTCAGAAAGGCTCCTCCCTCGAAAACGTCGGTTCAATTTGTTTTAAGTTAGAAAGGCTCCTCCCTCGAAAGCATTACATCAAGTTTTTTCTTAGTGAGAAAGAAAGGGTCCTCTTTGCAATGGTTGTGTCATAGTTTTGACAGTCAGAAAGGCTCCTCCCTCCTAAACGTCGAGTGCACTTTTTTAAGTCACAAAGGCTCCTCCCCAGGGTTATGATTAGGGTTGGGGTTAGGGTTTAGGGTTAGGGTTAGGGTTGGGGTTGGGGTTAGGGTTAGGGTTAGGGTTAGGGTTAGGTTTTAGGGTTAGGGTTAGGGCTAGGGTTAGGGTTGGAGTTAGGGTTAGGGCTAGGGTTTGGGCTAGGTTAGGGGTTAGGGTTAGGGTTGGGGTTAGGGTTAGGGTTAGGGTTAGGGTTAGGGTTAGGGTTTGGGTAGGCCTAGTGGTTAGGGTTAGGGTTAGGTTTTAGGGTTAGGGTTAGGGCTAGGGTAAGGGTTGGGGTTAGGGTTAGGGCTAGGCTTAGGGTTTAGGGTTAGGGTTTAGGGTTAGGGTTAGGGTTAGGGTTAGGGTTAGGGTTAGGGTTAGGGTTTAGGGTTTAGGGTTAGGGTTACGGTGAGGGTTGAGGCTAGGGTGAGGATTGGGATTACGGGTTAGGGTTTAGGGTTAGGTTAGTGTTCAAGTCTAGGAAAGTCTTCGGCCAGTGAGTGGTATGTCGTGTCATCAGGCAATCAGGGGCCTTCGTGCATCCACAAAAGAGTGTTTTGTGGCTTGGAAGTTTCATGCTCCTAGAAGTAGAAATTGGAGTCATTAGTATGGTGGTGGTCAGTTCGCCCCCATTTCGGTCATTTCGCCCCCACTTCAAGAGTTTAATCTTTTGGTCGCTATGTACAGTTCTGGTGTAATAATGGCTGCTGGCAAATGTTCTGGGTGATTGGCCATGATTTGAGGGAGATGTAGCTTCCTTTATATTATGCAGTGAAATATAAGACAATGTAAGGCAGATAGTTTTCGTTCCTCGTACACGAAGCAGAGGAGGACGTCATTGATACAACTTTGCTAGTGTTAATCGTATTAGTGTGATGAGCATTGCTTCCAAAGGTGACGTTCTGCGGCCTTTCCAAACGTGCTGTGCAGTCCGTAGCCTCTGCAGAATCAGGGACTTTTCGTGCCTGTTACACAAAGGAGAAGTGGAGACAAAGGATATGAATATGAGAAATTCATTCACATTACTGAGGGCAACATTTCTGCCAAAGATGAAGCTGTGGTGAGTTTTCATACGTGCTGTGCAGTCTATAGCCTCTGCAGAATCAGGGACTTTTCGTGCGTCTTACACGCAGCAGAAGTAAAGACAAAGGCTATGAATATGAGAATTTCATTCACATTACTGAGGGCAACATTTGTGCCAAAGATGAAGATGTGGTGACTTTCCAAACGTGCTCGGCAGTTAGTAGGTGACAAGCTCGGCAGTTAGTAGGTGACAGCAAAAGATGTGAAAATTTTTCTAACACCTGCCGTCTCGCATGACCCAAGGGCGTTTTAAGGATATAGTAAGGAGGCAGGCTTCCAAGGGTGACTCGAAGTGGGTCCGTGTGTAAGCCCTGTTCTCTTATGTTCGCGGGTTGAGATCAGGATTCATTGATCTCTAGAGGCTTTTTGGAGGCAGAAGGAGGCAAAAGTTGGCGTTTGACGCTAAACTTAACAAATCATGTGTCCCTATATGCCTTACCAGCCCATGGTAAGGAAAGAATGATGGAAGTTGTGCAAACTGGCCTTTGGCCAACGATAGTAGCAAACGAACCGGAGGATTTTTCCTCCGCTGATGCACTTTTCTAGCATTCCCTCAGCTTGCTTGTGGGCCTGATGCGGTCAGCTCACTTGCCTATCTGTCTGGTATGCCTGA
>CAXHKT010000391.1:0-23000 GCA_964017195.1 Siderastrea radians
ATGCTATTCATTTAGGCCCTGGTACCACAGCTGTCTCTTTTCCACAGTACTTAATGGAATCCAAGCAGCACTCGCGCGACTTTCTTTATGTTTCTGCACAGCACCCAACTAAAAGAGCAAGTGTTGTTTGCTTTCGTCACCTGTCATCTGGTCAGCTGAACTTTGGGAAAGTTGAAAACATCTACAAGCACTCCTACGCTCAAAAGGAATACCTTTGGGTAACTGTTGATCTGTATACTGAGGGACAGTTTGATTCCCAAAGTGGACTGTGGTGGTCAGAGAATTCCATAAGGCAAAAGATTCCTGTTTGTCTCTGTAAGGTCTCACCTCCTCTGACCATAGCTACTGAAGGTTCCACAATCTGGTTTTTGGATGTTATTGCTTAGAAACTTGTCATGCAGTTATTCAGTACCCAGCATTGTTTGAGAAAATATGTTTAAGGTCAGTCATGCAGTGCATTCTTGAGAGATGACATATGAGGATGTCTTTTAATATTACATGTAGGTACTCAGAAAATTGCAAAAACAATTTAGTCAGCAATGTCAGCAATATTATCAAGTACACATAATAAATTTATTGTATATAAATTACATTGTTTTTGTTAAAAATTCTAACCTGTTCATTAATGAGGCTATGTCAAACAATGTTAGGCAACTTTAGCATTGACCAACTGTTCACAGAATTGACTAATTTAATTTTCAAGTTGGCCAACATTAATCTAATGAAAGATTCATAAACCATGAGTTTTTTAATGGTTAATTCATGACCATAAAATTCTATGAACCCAAAGCTTACTTTCATGAGTCATGAAAATGTTTTTCATGAGTCATGAAATTAAAGAGTTTGAAAACTCAATTTCAATTTCAATTTCATGGCTCATGAAAAATGTTTTCATGAGTCATGAAATTGAACCTTTGATTAATGTTTTTTTTTTCATGGGTGATGAAAAATTGTGAAAATGGATTTCATGGCATGTTTTCATGGTGCATTGCTATTCGACATGATTTTCAAGGGAAATTCATGGCCCATGAAAGTGTCAATTTTTACTTTCATGGGTCATGAAAAATATTTGCAATTTCTTCAAAGGAATTTCATGGTCACAGGTAAGGCCATGAAAATAATTTTTGCGTCTTTCGTGGGCCATGAAATCACTTTCATGACCTTTTCAAGGTATTTTAATGGCATTTTAATGGAATGGTGAGTTTATAGTGGTAGCATGCGTGGAATTACGGGTGTTGCGCATTAATGAGAGAAACGTATTTTACACCTTGAAATAACTGGTATTTTTGTTTGTTCTCCTAGGTGTGAAACATGTCTGAGGTACAGCTTAAAAACGCATTTTCTATATGTAATATGCAAGAGAAGACTGAGGGACGTTCCCTATAGAAAAAGGATAAGTAAAAGAAGGTCCCAAAAAGTTTCGTCAGACACAAATACATCGACATAAATTGTACTGACCTGTTAATGCTGTGGTAGCGTCATAATATCCAGCACCATAATAATGGTAGGCTACATAAATGCATCTTGTCGTTTGTGTATCATCAGGTAGAAATGACATATAAGGGTAGTTCTCGTTTGACGTCACAACCATGATAGGGAGCCTTAGGATATGTGCTAAAACTTTCATCACTACATCGCCAAGTGACCTGTCAAATACTCTATTTTGCCTAAATTCTCCAGCTGTCGTAGCAAGCGAGTCCTGATCTTGATTGGGAACAAATGCTAGGAATTCATTGTTTTCTTTCAAAATTTCGTCTGCAAAAAGATTGCGCAGTGTCTTGATGTCTTCCTCTTCATTTTTCAGAAGACCAAGTGTTGAAAGATGCTGCCACACCTCTTTGTCCTTACTTGTATAGGTGCTTCTTAACATTCTTGCTACGCTGTGAAATGCGCAGTCACCGTCCTTAGCTGTACCATCGATCTTTAGATTAAATCCAGCCAGGTGTCTATCAAGGCGCGTTCTGTGTTCCTGTATTACGGGATTGCTTTCGTCATTATCGATGTCGTTATCATATAAAATATGATGCACATTTAAACTGTTAGGTTTGTCTGCAATAAGCAAAAGATCATCAGGGTGAAATGATCTATTAACATTGTCTTTTGATAGACTTGTCATTATCTGCATAGCCGAAATTGCGGCGTTGAGTACAGATTCTGCTACAGTTTCAGAGCAAACATCTTCCACGGACTCTGCAATCAGCAAATAGTGTAGGTCGTTACCGGTTCCGGTGTGCGCTGTCGTTTCTTTGTCGCATACATTTTCCGCAGTATTGGGAGAGGCTTCTGTTTTAAATGCCGACCAACTCGAACTTAAGTCATTATTCTTAGGGAAAGGATTTCTTTTTGCAGGCTTGACGCATTTTATTTTAGAGTTACACTGGTGCTGCAAACAAGAAGACGCTTTGCTGCTATAACTGTAAAAAAGCATCGTTAGTAGTGCAACAGCTAATTCCACTGTGATTCTTGTCGCCCCTGTTAAAAGTGATCTATTTAACAGTCGATGTAACTGTTCGTTCCGTTCAGTTCCAAATCCGGGTGGCATTCGGGAAAGGCATCCTTTTTTCATGTGCACGCGGATGTTTTCAATTTGTTTAAATGTGGCCTCTGTTAAACACGAAGAAGGAACATTTCTTCACCTTTCAATTACGCGATCTAGGTTGGCTTCAATTTCAAGTGGATCCGGAGTAACCTTCAGCCGAGTTTCCCCAAGATTGGTGCTCTGTCTGAATATTAATCCAAATTCCTTTCCAAATTGGTCTCTAAGAAGGGACTGACCAGTTTCCAATGTTCTTAGTACGCGCTGGCATGCGTGAAAAATGTCCAATTTAATTTGAGCGTTGGGGAAAACAGATTGATACTTGTTTCTGTTTTTACAACAGTCGTCGATAGCTATCATAGATATTGAATCTTTTTGTCTACTCACTCTCTCCTTAAATCTGAACAGAAGATCGTCGATTTTGTGGAATGCTGTCGACTTTGTCAACCTCCAGTCCAGAATTTGACCGTTGTCATTTAAAATGATGAACAAGTTGTTAAACTTCGTAAGAAATTTCTGTTCTTCTCCCTCGGTAACAACTCCTATATTTTTACTTAGTTTGAACGTGTGGTCGCATGATATAGACGTTGCTGAAATCCCTAACATTTAACTAGCGTAAAACCTTTTGTACAACTTGAAATCGTCCAAAAGTATCCTCGTCAGTTGATCATTGCTAGGAAATGCAAACAAGTCGTTTGAGTAGAAGTCTTCAAAATCAAACACTTCACCTTCCGCTAGTCCATCTCTTACAGCAGCGTTGAAAATTTCTCCAAGTCTTGTGTGGTGTTCATGATTGAGAGCTCCAATTCCTTCACTGATTTTCAGAAAGTTCACACCCTGTGTGATCGAGTTCTTTATGTACAAAATAAGCCGTTTAGAGCATCCACTTCTTTGGTATAACTTCACGGGAAATACCTCTCTCACTGTTTCGGGTAGTCCGTTTAGTAGATCAGGAGAAGCTGCAAAAAGCTTATGCGTATTTCTTCCTTGCGCACACAGGTAAATTCTCTGCACAGGTCATAAATTAGCCTCGGTTGCTTTTCTTTGTTTCCTTAAGATTTTTTGTCCATTGCCAGGGTCTCAAAACCACATCAGTGTGAATAGGACATTTCATAGTGCAGACAGCATACTGTTCCTGAGGACTCCATAGTAACACTTTGGGTAGTAAAAAGCCTCCTTGTGTTTTGCCTGCCACTGAAGCTGGAGGATGGACGATATCATAGAACTGTGCGCTTGCGGGATCTTTGTCAAACATATCAGTCAATTTCTGTATGTACTTCGCGACTTCCTCGGCATTATTTAAGTTGTATCCACTACTCAGCCGCGACCCTAGCGCCAGTAGGGCAAACAATGCTAAAATGCTCTGTTTGAATCCCATAACGAAGCGTTTTCTTCTTACTTTTACATTGCTCAAACTCAAATTCTTTTGTTGTCAAAAACGGGTCGAGATGCTTTGGGAATCTTTATGGGACAGCTCTGCTTTGTAAATCCCGAGTATGGTGGTGTTCACGAATCTCCCACGAGTGCGACCTTGCAATAGACTGCAAAAATTTGGCTCTTCTGGTAGCAGTTTTTCCAGATATTTTGAAAACCTTTCTCTAGTCCGACAGAAGGAGGAAATCACAAGGTTGACTGAGGGT
Organism: Siderastrea radians; assembly: GCA_964017195.1. Lineage (NCBI taxonomy): Eukaryota > Metazoa > Cnidaria > Anthozoa > Scleractinia > Rhizangiidae > Siderastrea > Siderastrea radians. The sequence goes on from CAXHKT010000391.1 coordinate 4,177, forward strand.
GTCACTGTCGACAATCAAAGTGTTGTCCCGGTCAGAGTGAAGTCAAACTTTACGCACACGTGTTTTTTTAAGCAGACCGCAACAGCTATATCTCAGCGATTATTTGGAGTTTCGAGGCCAAACGAACACGGTTTTAAAGCTTAGTAAAAGCACTAAATAGCTATAGCAGTGATCATGAAAGAAGACAAGTCCTTCTCGCAAAGACAGGATTTCGATTGAATACAAGGTGCCATTTTTTCGCTTGTGAAGTGTGACACCCCACATTTTCCGGTCGGCTCATTAGTTTGCCGCGGGTGGCTTCTTTCATGGTGTGGCTATTTACTTCAGAGTTTTCACTGGTGTAAAAAAATTTTCCTCGTCCGACTATTGTTGTAATGGTATTCCCTTTCAAAGAGAACTATTAGACGCCCAATTAATTTACTGCTTAGGGCATGGGTCGCACATGACAAATTTTTGCGAAAGTGTATTGACTTTGCGGTTAAAATCTGTCAACAGCGTAATGTTCTCAGTGCACACTAAACTCCTCTTGTTCGCAAAAACTTTGAAAATCGGCAAAAACGTCAAAGACGCCGTAGTGCTTGGTTGGGGCAGGCAGATTTTGGAGAAATCGAGCTGAACAATAGGAATCACAGCGGGAACTTTCAATGCTTGTCAATGGAAGGAAAAAACAGAACATCTACGACAGAATGAAATAAGCATGCATCTCCTTCAGTTCACGGCCAGTACTTGTTTAAAATGGGGCTTAATTTAGTCTTTGTTACGTTTAGCTGTTCAAAAGAATTGCTGTGGTGCTTGTGGATCTTAAAAGTCGAAATATCAAACATGATCACACAGGACGAGGAGATGACCACGAATAACTTCATTTTTTTTCATATAAGATGCTCAACAAGAAAAGTTGTGGCAGATTTTTTGAACGGAATAAATCGTTATTTAATATTGCCAAACCTTCAATTCAACAGGGACACAGTTTGACCCTTAACAAAATCTGTTCCCTGTTGAAGCCCTGTGACCTCCCTGTAACAGGGTGCTGTGAAAAACACCCGGTCATAGCCCTGTAACAGCTCGCAGTGGCACAGGTAGCAAGGCTCTTTTTACCCAGTGGCAACCTTGTAACAACCTTGTAACATAGTATGCTGATGTATGGGGAAGTGTCATATCCCTGTGAGAGCCCTGTGGCAACCTGTAGCAGCCCATTTACAGCCAAAAGGTACACAGTCCTGCAACAGCTCGTAAATTGGCACAGGAAGCAAGGCTGTTTTTACCCAATAGCAATCTTGTAACAACCTTGTAACATGGTGTGGCTCATATGTATCCCTGTGAGAGCCTTGTGGCAACCCTGTAGCAGCCTTTTATTACAACCGTGTGGCACACAGCACACAGCCCCCCAGCAGTTTGGCTGTGCAGTGACATACCCTTTATATAGATACCAGTATATATATATCGTTGTCATATAAAAATGAAAAAAGGGAAAAGAAAAAAGCCAAATAGGAATAAATTATGCAAGCTAATTAAATCCAGGGAATTGTTCTGACAAATGCTAGAGCTTGAAAGGTCTTTTAGGTGGCCAATTTACTTTGTAACAACTCAGTTGATACAAAATTGAAGTGTTATACTGCAGTGCATAAGTGCTATGACCATTATTAAATCTGACAATGTAATTTGCATGGCTATAATTAATTCCTATTTGGCTTTTTTCTTGATTCATTTTTTTATGACAACGTCATTGCAATTAGGTGTGTATATATATATATAAACATTCTGTTTGTCTACATTTGTGATATTTTTTTCTTGGAGACTCCTGACTTTGAGACTGATGCTTTTGACATCTTCTATTAGCCCTTTGAGCCCCGAAATTAACATAATCATACTTTTCCTTTGTATTCCCATTTTTATTTTCCTAGATTTTACAAATTTCCCTTATTTCATTTCTCCTGGTACTGGTTAAGAGAGTTGATTGGATGTCAAGAAGTTTTATCTGTCATTTTATGGTCATTTTCTGTTTTATCAAACAGTGCTATTTTGAGGAGAAATGAGATGCTTGAGTACTGGGGGCTTAAAAGTGTTAGTAAGACAAAGGGTTAGTGTTGAACCCCATGGAAAGCGGCATACTGCTAATTGATTCCCAAATATGTTTAATAATTCTGTTCAAGGGTAGTATATATCGTTATTATGCACCTATCAATGTTAAGCCCGAGGCGGGGGGGGGGTGCATATGTGGGGCATTTGATTTTTTTTAAAGAATTTTTGATCGAAACCCCCACCCTGGTGTCGAAAAATGGTTAAAATCAGGTCAAATCTCCCTACCCTGGAGACAAATTGTACTGACTATCAAAATTTCTGGCCGTGTATTTGTGAATTTTACTACACTTTAGGGACATTTAATTGTCGTCTCTGCCTCAAATACGTTGTTCGTCCTTGTCTTTTATAATAACAGATGACTGTTCTATTTAATATTAAACTTTTGAAAAAACCTGTAGCAACATAGTTACTCTAGCGTTCGTCTTTCATTTTTTGAACATTTAATAGCAATAATTCATGTGGTGTATTTTACTTTTTACATTTATATTTATTATAAAAGTGCGAAATGTGAAAGTTGTCTACTGCTATCGCTGAAATCTCACTTTCATACATTATAAACTGAGATAGCCTAAGATAGGGCAAAATCTTCAAAACATCGAACTAATAAACACGACAGCATTAAACGCATGTCTCCTGGAACAGTATAACATTGTAAAATTAAACAGTATTAAGCAAACAAGCAACATTTTAACATGGAAGAGCCTAGAAGCTGAGTCTCCTAGTCTTCAATCCACATAAGGAGACTGTTTGAACACCCTATTAGGGCCCAGTCCTCCCATCCAAAAAAGTCAAATGCCCAGACTCTCAGTCAAATTCCCAAGGGTGGAGATAGCAAAGGTAATCAAATGCCCCACATATGCCCAGCACCCCCCCCCCGGGCTTAACATTGATAGGTGCATTAACTGTTTAAATGATTTGCATAATTGTAACTTATTAGGTACGTTTGGTTTCAGATTTTATAACGAAAGTGTATGTACACTGCAATTATTTTGACAAGATGTGCAAAATCCCAGATCCAGGCCATTTTTTCCTCATGCTGAATAAATCCTTGGTTTTGTTATGATTTATTTCAGTCTGAGCTGGTTGTCAACTAATTTCCAGAAAAGATTCAAAGCCTTATCATGATTTGGGTGTGGCAGCTCCCAGCATTCTCCAAAATTAGCAAAGATCAAAACGTACGATACCGAAACAGCACCCCCAAGAGACAAGTTCTCCACCTTCATTTCCAGAGTTCAATGAAAGCTGAGACATCCCTGGGGAAGACGTTCTCCTGGTTCTCGGAATCAGATATGGATATCTATAAATCGTTCACAATTCGTATGCCCAGGATAGGCAGTAGTTTGGATGAAACTTCCTTAAATCAACATCATGGAAATTGAATGTGCAATAAATGTTTGGTCAAAGATTTGTCCAGTAACGCTCTCTGGGTTTGCAAATTTTTTTTTCAAATTGCTAGAATTGCTTATCGGTTTTGTACTAAAGAAATAAAATGGTAGATCACTAATCATAACTTACTAGTGATATTTAAATTTTGGCGTTTTCTGGGAGCATTTGATACAGGGCATTAAATAAAAACGGGCTTCTATTATATTTGCCCAAACAAGAATGGAAAAAACGGTTCAACTTTTCTTAAACTCAAGGGTATGGGTGTTTGTCACAGAGGCCTTTATGTCAAAGTGGGGTTTTCTCTAATAAAAGGCATTTAATAGAGAGTGGGCATCTAATAGATCATTTATGGTAGCAAGGTTCCATTTATGGGGCTCTCATGTTACCGTGGTACCATTAGGGGGTAAGCCAATGACTGCAGTGTACAGATATTCACAGACAAGAATACTTTACTTAGGAAATCATTTCAATTCTTGCTTGAAAACACATTAAAATGAAAACCGCTTGCAAGCCAAAACATTGTCACCTTGTTCAGTTTTGTAATCAACAGTCAGCGTGTCATTGTAAGCCACTTTAAATAATCCTTTAAACCACTTTATGAAACTGATATCAAATTAAAGGGGCATAGTCAGGCTATTTAAGTTCACTTTAAAAATAAAAAATATGACCTCACATCAATGAACGCCCACAAATATTACTTCACTGAAACTATTTTTTGTTCTCTGTTGCTACGGATGACACGGATGGAAATGGATTGCAACTTGAAAAATTAAGCTAAACGTTTCAAATTGATTTAGCGTGTTGACATTAAATCGATATTAAATGGTCATGGTTTGTTTTCCTTAATGAAATTAAGGTAATATGTTCCCTTAAATGTTCAAACACAATGTTGGGCATGGATAAAGTTAGCTACCGATAATTTTTAGCACAGTCTTGACCAAAAATCTGTGAAATCCTTATGTCTATGCCCCTTTAAGAACACTGAGGTATGCATGCTTTGCATGGAACCTATAAAGAGTCCTGCGAAACTCCTTCCTCCCAAAGAGTCCACCAAAAAAATTTATTGCTCAGTATCCCAATTAATTCCCAAATCACTAATTTCGAATCCAAAAAAGGGCTTTTTAACTCCCTGTCACTGATACACCCAAGCACCCCACTGGAGTGACAGTGTGTCAACTAAGTGAAGAAAGGAAGGTCAATACTTTAGTTAAGTTTTTTTTAAATTTAAACTTGGTGTTATTACATTTCTTAAGTAAGGATTTTGTAAACTAAATTCCATCTGCCACCAAGCAAGAACATACCTGGTTTTTGTATCTGAATTTTTTTAAAAATTGTTTAGTGCCAGAAAGTATCCATACACCCCCCACAGAAGTTTTTTTGGTTTGCAACCCCCCCCCCCCCAAGAACTCCCCATTTAGCTTCCTACTTTACTTGTAATAGTTTGGCTTTTAAACCCCCCTCTTTTAAACCCCCCTTTCCCATAGGGCTTTCCAGTGACCTTCCATCGGGGGAGTATGGATACTTAATGGAACCACACATTATGACCATTGTTAACTTTCTCATTTTCTTCGACTCATAATCTTCCATTTTTCATATTGGTTAGCCAGTTAAAAATCGTTTTGGTAATGGTATCCACTACAGTATTTCAAAAATTTATGGAGGCTCAGCAAATGAATATTACTTTAACCAAAATTTTAAGAATGAGTTACTATACTAAACTATTTTCCATAGTACATCTGAACAAAATGTAAATCAAGTGTTGCAAGTTTGCAAGCAACTCCATCTGATGTAGAGTGGTCATTGATCCCAGGTTTCTTATCACTGTAGAGAGAAAAAATGATCATTTAAATAATGTTCCTTAATAGTCTAATATTGAATGGTATAAAATAATCAGTTAACAATGAAGGAGAAAATGTTTGTGGAAACCTTTAGGAAAAATGTTTGTGGAAAACCCCAGCCTTCTGTTAACAAAGTTATGTCACTATAACAACTTGATGAAGGCACCTGTAGATAAGGGTAAACAAAAGAACATACTCATTCGCATAGCAAATAGGCCAAACTGTTCAAAATGTTTTGTTCCAGGTAATGTACATTGTGTATTATTCCGCCTTGGTTATTGTCATTAATGAGATATGGAAGCACAACTCCGACCGGAACTAATCCGATACGAAGTGGCATGAATATGGGAAAAGGGTTCCGGGAACTAAGGAGCTCAGGACAGACAGGTTACTTGTATTTCACTTAATCAACCGCAAGTTCCCGGAACACCTTCCCATACCGGAGATGGCATCAACCCCGGCTTGAACTGGGTGGGTGGGTGGGCGCCAACTAAAGTTCCCTCTTCGTCGGTTTGAATTAACTAACCACGAGTTATGAGCGTCCTTTTCCCTTTATATTACCCAGCGACCAATGAGCAACAAGTCCTATTGCAACACATTGCTCTGCACGTACTGAAGGTGATTAATGACCTAATCTCGGCGGAATATACATATTTACATGACTGTGCATAGTGTATTATTCCGCCTTGGTTATTGTCATTAATGAGATATGGAAGCACAACTCCTCCCTTCACCGCACCGCTCCAACAAGAAGACAGACCACTGTCACATCAACACTATATTTATTCCTTATTACCTCTCCAAACCTTATCCTAAATATCTCTAAACATATATAACACTCTAAACTAACTTGACAATGTTAAAGGCACTGCACTTTGAACTGACAATTTATTCCGGAAACGCAGTGACAAAACCTGTCAATTCATTGGTTACCTTATAGTGTTTACCCGTGTCCTTATCTAAATCCGCTAACTTTGCCGCTGGACCTGCTGGATTCAGAACCTGTTTCAACTTAATATAATGAAGGGCCGTCTTGCTAGACTTCCAGCCTACATGATCCATTATGTCATTAAGAGAGACATCTGCAAGTGCCATTGAAATAGCGGCACCACTTCTAAAACCATGTAGAGTGAAACGCGTGCTCGAAAGACTCCCCTGCAACTGTTTCACGTAAGTGTCCAACCTAGCCTGAGCCGCAGAAGGGTCTAACGTGCAAGACGTTACCGTAATTTTTTTAGACACGGAGCGAAATAAATAACCTGAAGACAGCCGAATGTTTAACAGTCTACAAATCTTGAAATATAACTCAATACCCCAGACTGGGCAAACGATCTTATTTGAACCCCTCTTGAATGCAAAAACGTTGGCGTCTCCGGACCGTAACGTTTTTGTCCATAGATGATTAAACAAAAATCCAGAATTATCTGGAAAGCGCAAAATTGTCGGAGTGGAGATACCTAACAGGTCGGCTGCCCGATCCGCCGAGAAAAACAGAGCCTTAAAGAAAGCTTGATCTCTGGCTAACACAAAACCTGAATAGGATCTAAAGTAGGATTTCTTAATTTTGACTGAATATGCCGTGAAAGGATCTCAACATCTGAAAGCAGAACCGGATCTGCTTGGCGTGGGGTAATTCGTGCCTTCAACTGCTCCTCACGAACATTAGCCAAATAATCCTTCACTGACCTAGAAGAAGCAGGGTTACCTACACCTAATACAGAGTGCCATTCTGCTCCCCTACCGTGCTGGATAAAAATTGCTCTAAGTTTTCCTATTAAGGAGTCTACCGTACCAAACGCAAGCCGTTTGGGACAAGCACATTGACTTCGCTTACGCTGTAAAACAAACTCACAACTTGGATTATGAACCAAAGTTCTTCCATCCTGATCCTTCCACACTAGAAACGCCAGGACATCACACGGTAAAGCTGAACTTAAAGTTTTCTGACACGATAAAGATAACAGGAACCGAGAAAACTCTATCTCCAAGGCTGTCTTCTGCTTCGCATATCGAGTAGTGTTACGTGTTTGAATCAACTCTTTAACTCGCGCTGCAATCTGTTCTTCATCCACCTTATGTTTAAGTTTCAAGGCATCATCCTTGTCCAATACAACTGTCTTCCTGTTGTAACCACAACTCTGGCAAAAGCGAAACCCTTCATCATTTGGGTACTGGCAACGTGGGCAAGCCACCGATGGCTGGAACAACTTGGGAATTCTTGGTAGAGACTGAAGTCAAAGAAAACGAACAATGTTCAAGACTATATGGACAACTTCGTTGATTTGAACCATACTTTAGTTGGTTAGAATTTCGAAACTCTAAAAGCCCAAAGCTTGAAAGGACAAACCCGTGGCTTGTACCCGGACCTGGATGGGTATCTAAGGACATCCCAATCACCCTCTGAACCTAGACAAATTGCTTTCCGAGAAAGACCTGTCAAAATTGGCCACCAGAATGGTCACGGGTAAAGTTCAGGAACCACAATTGTGAATGGAATTCGAAATTGAGTAAGGAACCTTAGCACGGCAGGAACCAACCCAAATGGTGGGAAAATGTACGGGTTGGCCATAGCAGGTCCGATATGATTAATGTCCTGAGCGAAGAAGTTCACACCCTTAGACTGAGGACTAGGACACGGGGTGAAATGCAGCAAAGGGGTTCCTCCTTTGGATAACTGTGCGTTAGAATCCAACGCCATCAAATCGAATGTATGACCACAGAGACCACCAAATGTATGTTCAATTAACTCCCACACTCTTGGAGAAAGTGTTGAATCCAACGCAGAAAGGCATCTCGACGGGCCATCGGCCTCATTTCGATCTGACGCGATATGAGACAGTTCTAACTGCAGATTTCGGTTAACAACAGTGAAATAGAGTTCCTTTGTGGCTGCCGTCAGTTGAGGAGAGTTTTTACTTCCTTGGCCATTATACGTGTCAATTGCTACTTGACTGTCAACCTGTACATCTACCCGACAGTCCCGCACATGCTCCGGAGTGGCTTTTATTGCGTTCGAGATAGCAAGAATTTCCTTGGTAGAGATGTTTAATCCAATCTGCTGTGGATTCCAATAATCCCTAAAGGATTGATCACCTGACGTTGAATGCATGACGCATCCCCAACCGTATCCCGAAGCATCCGTGGATAACGATAAACGAACATGCCTCTCTTCACGCCAAGGAACGTGGCCTTTCCAGGAGTCGAGAAAACGCCAATGGCAAATTTCCTCCCGAAGAGAATCAGTCATCTTAACTTGTCCATTTCCAGGAGATGAAGCAATAGCTGAACTTATATTTCTTATAAACAACTTAGCCCCAGGTACTGCTAAGGAAAATGAAACACATTTCCCCTGGAATCGCTGAAGAGTGCGGACATTCACCGTTTTTTTGCAAGCCAGGATTTCTTCTCTTAAGGCAGCGAACGCAACGACTTTACTCCCGGGAAGTTCGAAAGCTTGCTTTGAAGAGTCCACCACATGACCAAGATACTCTATACGCTTAGCCGGATGCAAGACGGACTTCTGAATGCCAATTGTGTACCCTAATTGAATTAACAATGATGCAACAATGAATATGGCTACTTTCGCTGCCTCCAGCCTGAACTTTTCCGTGCGAGCTGAAGGAGATAAAGACCAAGGGCCAGTTGGAGCAAAAACCTCACCGTTAAGTCGATCATCAATGTACAATGAACAAGGAACTCCACATGACCTTAAATAGCTGGATGCAGCCAATCCCATAGTATGGTAAATATATGGAGACTCTTTCCATCCAAATGGCAAAGTTGTGGAAACAAACCACCATCCACCCCATTCAAAACCGAACAACACCTGTGAGGACTCCTGCAAGTGGACGTGATCGTATCCTGACTTATCATCACATTTCGTAAAATACGAATCTTTGTAGATATAGCGCTTCACATCCACTAATTTATCAAGTGAAAAAGGACAATCCTTCATCCACAGATTGAGGAACCTGGCGTCCAAACATAATCTCGGCTTGGATGGCTCTACCGTGAGCGGAAGAACTAGGTACGGTGGTTCGTCCAGATCAACTTTTCCCCAAACCCTGACGGAACCCATCGCCACACGTTTGAGAATCGCATCCGAAATGAAGGTAGAAAACTTCTTACACAATGCATGATTCCGGAAATATTTAGGCGGAGGAAAATCAGAGTCGTATGATTCACCCTTAAAAGTACCCGAATAGTTATTCACAAAATCATGCACGTCTACTTTGCTCGAGATCCAATTAAGTATTTGGTCACCCTTCGGATGGTTAATCAAAATCTTCTGCCAGACGGACGGGTCTCTGTGAACGCCGCCAGCCACAAAATGATCGGGGTCACGAAATCGCAACAGAGATAAATCAGGCACCTCTTCGGAAACTAGAACGTCCTTTATAGTGGGAATCTCTGTAACTCCCTCCTGAACGAGGACCCCATCTATAGTAGTCGAAAATAAGTTCTCATTGGGAGGCTGACAACAGGATAATTTATGATCAAATTCCTCATCTATCTTTTCCCAGGCAGGAATTTCAAAGCCCTCGCAGATCCTTCTACGCTTCACCTGGCGGATCTGCGAAATAATTGGGAAAAATACTTATGGGAAACTGAAAACCCAAACGGAATTATCCCTCCCAAGAGAATCTAACCACTAAAGATGGGGTCCCCGATCAGGAGAGAGTAACTTCCCACGCCCCGAAAGGAACGTCCACAGACTGCCCAGCAATAAGGCCAGCCCATGGGAGTTGCTCACCCTCATCGAAGATAAAACTAAAATTTTGTTGTGGTACCCATATGCCATGAAATAAAAGACTAAGAAATGCCCTAAAAATACCAAATAACAGTAACAAAGGAAATCAACTTTGTACACACGAATCAATTTTATACTGTTTGTAATTCATTTATTTTTATTCTTATTACACGCAAATGGTTCAACTGAACTTAAAACCACAGATTTAATCTGTCCGATCACACTGGCGACCCCCTGAACCATCTCCCTCTCTTTGCATGTGGTGGCTTTCCCTCATCTCTCCAGCGCATTTGACAATTTCTCTGGTAATGACCATAACCCTTACAATAGAAGCACTGAAGACCGCCTAGAGATCTACCACGATCACGACCTCGGAACGTGGGTGTAGCCGAAAAGGATGGGACCCTCAGGGCCTTGTCGACCTTTGTCATAGCATCAAGCACCTTCTCTTGGTCTTTGTCTCCAAGAGGAGCCAAAACATATCTTTTAAATTGCTCATCTGAACCACCCATCTTCTCACGTAAAGCTTGGAACACTGTAGAGTAGTAGTTGGCTTTAGGGTGTTTGGTTTCCAAAGCCACAACCTTCAGGTTTAAAATCTGCTCGAACACCTGGTCCTTATTAAATGGTACAGCCTTTGACTTCACCAACTGCATAATCTTTTCGATGATACCATCAACAGTCGCTTGCTGCGATTGTTCTAGCTTCTGAATTCTCCTCGCGAAATCCTCCATATTGGGGATCTAAAGCCAACACAGAAAGTTAGCTTATAACTGACTCAATAAACCCATATTATATTGATTCACTTTCTCAAGCAGCCTCGATTACAGGCCTACGTTATCATTCTCTCATGCTGCCTCGATCACGGGCCCATTATATGATTTTCTCAAGCAGCCACGATCACGGGCCTGCGTTATCATTTTTTCATACTGCCACGATCACGGGCCAGTTTTATCATTTTCTCAAGCAGCCACGATCACGGGCCTGCGTTATCATTTTTTTTTTATACTGCCACAATCACGGGCCAGTTCTATCATTTTCTCAAGCAGCCACGATCACGGGTCTGCGTTATCATTTTTTTTTATATACTGCCACGATCACGGGCCAGTTTTATCATTTACCCAAGCAGCCACGAACACGGGCCTGCGTTATCATTTTATACTGCCACGATCACGGGCCAGTTTTATCATTTCCTCAAGCAGCCACGATCACGGGCCTGCGTTATCATTTCTTTTTTTTCTTTTTTTTATACCGCCTCGATCACGGGCCAGATTTCCCATTTTCTCATGCTGCCTCGATCACGGGCCAGCGTATCATTTTCAAGCAGCCACGATCACGGGCCTGCATTATAATGTGATGTATATATACTGCCTCGATTACGGTAAGTTTCATAACAGACAATAACAATTCAGTGCTTTCACAGACGCGACTACAGCAAATATTAAACCCAATGTTCTATCCAGCGAAACCATACGGTATAAACTACCCGTTGTAACATAAACACAGTAATAAAAAATTTAGAAACCAGCAAAGCAAAACAAAATGAAGGGATAAAACTATAGAAAGACCAACGAGGCAATAATATAAAACAAACTTGGGAACCCGTAACTAGAATTAAATTCACCGCAATACCAAGGAACGCAAAACAAGGAAAAACGACATTACTACAGAAAACCCGACCAGGCGACCAAACCCCTAGTATAAGCTTCGCGAACTAGTGACAAAAGTTTAAGCAAACAACAAATAAATACCTTAGCGACCTGTCCATCTGCCGCTGGAGCGTCGGTGCCGTTGCTTTCGGTGCCGGTGGATTCGGTGTTAGTTCATCTTCTACACCTTGTAGCACTGCAAGAACCGCTGCAGGAGCTGCAATAGGAGCTTGTTCTTCCATGAATCTACAGTTCGAGCCGGGGTTGATGGAAACAAAGACGACGCCAACTAAAGTTCCCTCTTCGTCGGTTTGAATTAACTAACCACGAGTTATGAGCGTCCTTTTCCCTTTATATTACCGAGCGACCAATGAGCAACAAGTCCTATTGCAACACATTGCTCTGCACGTGCTGAAGGTGATTAATGACCTAATCTCGGCGGAATATACATATTTACATGACTGTGCATAGTTTCTTTTGTATGAACACTTCCCACACTAATCTGAAATTTCAATTCAGCTTTAACTAAAAAATATTTGGCTATCACCCCCTCTTAACTTCCAGTGGCCTCACATGTTAACTTCTGTCTCGTTTATACTCTATTGCCATTGGCAAATTTAGTTATTATCATTGGATATTATTATTTAAAAACAGATACCTGGAAATACCTGGAAATTGTTGGTTGCATTTCAGTTTTCACATTTTATGGTTGAGAAGTTATTGAAAGAGTACACACCTTAGGATTCTTGCGTAGCCTCTTTTTGGGGAGGTCACCTTGAACACTCAGACCATCCTTTAAGCTGACAACCATATTTTCTGAAATAAAAAAAATCACTTAGAAGTCCTGTATATCCAGTGAATTGCCTGGATATGCCTGGATAGCATCATAATTACCCCGCGGTCAGGATGGCGTCTAGTAATACCCGTTTTTTTTTTACCCCACCGTCAGGACGGGGTCTAGTAATACCCAGTTTTTTCTTTTTTTTTCGGTGGTCACTTGCCCCAGACCTCTGGTTTTCGCTCGGCCAAGCAAATACTCATCGCGTCTTCAATCAAGCATGGAAATACCATATGCTGCTTTCAATTGGTAATATCTACATGACCAAGATACCAACATAGATCAAGTCAATCAAAAAATTAGCTTAATCCCATAATTGTACTTACTACGTTTAGCTTTGGACCGGCTTCCTTTGACTGAATTATGAAAAATATAATCAAAACATTATAAATTAAAGTATTGTACTTACGACAATAAAGGATGTTAAGAGGAGAAAAAAAAACGTGTATTTACGTTAAAAACCAAAAGACCCCTGCTCATCAGTGGCTACAAACACATAACGATTACTGGCTATCAAAATGCATGCATACTGAATTAACTTACCCAACCCCCCCCCCCCACCTCCAAGCTTTTATGGCCGCTAATAAATTAACAAAGCCTCCCGCCAGAAGCTTAATAGTCTCAGCTTTTCTGGCATTCATTATGTAACCACAAGTGTTTCAGTTCAGAGACTCCACTCTTGCTAAAATGCCAAGATAACAATGCAAGTGACAGATTACAACAAAAGTTCAACTAACCATTGCTGCTACTGTCTAGGGCATTATCTATTAATGCTAGTGTTGTGTCTAAAAAAAAAAACCATCAAATTTACAACAGACATAAACTGCGAAATTTAACACTTAATTATTTAACTGATTAGCAATTTTGTCACAGAACCAGAATTCATGTGACCCATGACAACAAATGAACTGTTTTTTAATACCAGAAAATTTAAATTTTGTTAAATAAACAGAAGATCATCTAACCTCTCTCTTCTTCCACTGGAATGCTTTCCCTTCCTTTAAAAAAGACAAAAACAAGATGCAATGAGTGCGATTGTACATTTACTTAATTGTTATTAATCTACATTTCAATTAAAAAAGACAGTCACCACTGATAGTGCATTACAATTACTTCTGTCATAGATAGATCTACTGACCTTCTCTGTTTTTGTCATTGGTAGCTATAGGTGTCTCTTCAACTAAAGGAATAGAACCATGACACAGCATTGTTATAATTATGTTGAACATGTTTCAAGAAAAAGTTTATATTTAGAAATTTACATTTATTCTATGCGGGGACACCTATAGCTATATAGTTTTTTTTTTTCATCCCTTGAAGAGTTGTACAGATCTCATTCCTCAAAGGAATGAGATCTGTACTATTAATAGACTGTACTATTAATGTACAGACTGTACTACTAATGTCGCCAGAGACAGTATTTTAAACCATATTCAGTCATTTCACCACAGAAGGATTTGCCATCAACCATCTTGACACCACAAATTACCTCGCCACCAACGCCCCCCCTCCAACAAGTAAGGTTATCTCGCCACAAGATAACAATGCAAGTGACAGATTACAACAAAAGTTCAACTAACCATTGCTGCTACTGTCTAGGGCATTATCCATTAATGCTAGTGTTGTATCTTAAAAAAAACCATGAAATTTACTACAGACATAAACTGCGAAATTTAACACTTAAGACGATTTCCGCTCAACGTTCGAGCAGTAAGTGCAAAAATTAAGTTACCAAAAAAATACTTGCAGCACCGTCACATTTGGAGAACAGATAAGAAGAACTTATCGTTACTTTTGCTCCCAAGCTGACCCCGCGAGAGAAAATTGGATTTGAAGTTATCAATATTTCAATTAAAAAGACGCTTCATGTCAGTTCAAAACAAAATGGCGCCCGTTTTTAGCATACTTTCACGAGATTTGAAATTAATTTTCTTGAGAATGCTTGAGAATTTCATCGCGGGGTCACTTGGGCAAGTGAACTAGAGTGAGATGTTTCAAATAGCATTTAAAATGTTACCGTGCTATGAGTAGTTTTTTGGTAAATATTTTTTGCACTTATTGCTCGAACGTTGAGCGGAATCCGTCTTAATTATTTAACTGATTAGCAATTTTGTCACAGAACCAGAATTCATGTGACCCATGACAACAAATGAACTGTTTTTTTAATACCAGGAAATTTAAATTTTGTTAAATAAACAGAAGATCATCTAACCTCTCTCTTCTTCCACTGGAATGCTTTCCCTTCCTTTAGAAAAGACACAAACAAGATACAATGAGTGCGATTGTACATTTACTTAATTGTTATTAATCTACATTCCAATTAAAAAAGACAGTCACCACTGATAGTGCATTATAATTACTTCTGTCATAGATAGATCTACTGACCTTCTCTGTTTTTGTCATTGGTAGCTATAGGTGTCTCTTCAACTAAAGGAATAGAACCATGACACAGCATTTTTATAATTATGTTGAACAGGCTTCAAGAAAAAGTTTATATTTAGAAATTTAACTTTGTTCTATGGGGGGACAACTATAGCTATATAGTTTTTTTTCATCCCTTGAAGAGTTGTACAGATCTCATTCCTCAAAGGAATGAGATCTGTACTATTAATAGACTGTACTATTAATGTACAGACTGTACTACTAATGTTGCCAGACACAGTATTTTAAACTGTATGCAGTCATTTCACCACAGAAGGATTCGCCATCAACCATCTTGACACCACAAGTTACCTCGCCACCAACGCCCCCCCCCCTCCAACAAGTAAGGTTATCTCGCCACAAGATAACAATGCAAGTGACAGATTACAACAAAAGATCAACTAACCATTGCTGCTACTGTCTAGGGCATTATCCATTAATGCTAGCGTTGTATCTTTAAAAAAAACCATGAAATTTACAACAGACATGTACTACTAATGTTGCCAGACACAGTATTTTAAACTGTATTCAGTCATTTCACCACAGAAGGATTCGCCATCAACCATCTTGACACCACAAGTTACCTCGCCACCAACGCCCCCCCCCCCCCCTCCAACAAGTAAGGTTATCTCGCCACAAGATAACAATGCAAGTGACAGATTACAACAAAAGATCAACTAACCATTGCTGCTACTGTCTAGGGCATTATCCATTAATGCTAGTGTTGTATCTTAAAAAAAACCATGAAATTTACTACAGACATAAACTGCGAAATTTAACACTTAATTATTTAACTGATTAGCAATTTTGTCACAGAACCAGAATTCATGTGACCCATGACAACAAATGAACTGTTTTTTAATACCAGGAAATTTAAATTTTGTTAAATAAACAGAAGATCATCTAACCTCTCTCTTCTTCCACTGGAATGCTTTCCCTTCCTTTAGAAAAGACACAAACAAGATACAATGAGTGCGATTGTACATTTACTTAATTGTTATTAATCTACATTCCAATTAAAAAAGACAGTCACCACTGATAGTGCATTATAATTACTTCTGTCATAGATAGATCTACTGACCTTCTCTGTTTTTGTCATTGGTAGCTATAGGTGTCTCTTCAACTAAAGGAATAGAACCATGACACAGCATTTTTATAATTATGTTGAACAGGCTTCAAGAAAAAGTTTATATTTAGAAATTTAACTTTATTCTATGGGGGGACAACTATAGCTATATAGTTTTTTTTCATCCCTTGAAGAGTTGTACAGATCTCATTCCTCAAAGGAATGAGATCTGTACTATTAATAGACTGTACTATTAATGTACAGACTGTACTACTAATGTTGCCAGACACAGTATTTTAAACTGTATTCAGTCATTTCACCACAGAAGGATTCGCCATCAACCATCTTGACACCACAAGTTACCTCGCCACCAACGCCCCCCCCCCCCCTCCAACAAGTAAGGTTATCTCGCCACAAGATAACAATGCAAGTGACAGATTACAACAAAAGATCAACTAACCATTGCTGCTACTGTCTAGGGCATTATCCATTAATGCTAGCGTTGTATCTTTAAAAAAAACCATGAAATTTACAACAGACATGTACTACTAATGTTGCCAGACACAGTATTTTAAACTGTATTCAGTCATTTCACCACAGAAGGATTCGCCATCAACCATCTTGACACCACAAGTTACCTCGCCACCAACGCCCCCCCCAACAAGTAAGGTTATCTCGCCACAAGATAACAATGCAAGTGACAGATTACAACAAAAGATCAACTAACCACTGCTGCTACTGTCTAGGGCATTATCCGTTAATGCTGGTGTTGTATCTAAAAAAACCATCAAATTTACAACAGACATAAACTGCGAAATTTAACACTTAATTATTTAACTGATAAGCAATTTTGTCACAGAACCAGAATTCATGTGACCCATGACAACAAATGAACTGTTTTTTAATACCAGAAAATTTAAATTTTGTGAAATTAACAGAAGATCATCTAACCTCTTTCTTCTTCCACTGGAATGCTTTCCCTTCCTTTAAAAAAGACACAAACAAGATGCAATGAGTGCGATTGTACATTTACTTAATTGTTATTAATCTACGGCTGAAATTTGTGACAAGCTGGACACTAAATATGATCATAAATTTAGTAGTTACTGTAGTTTTTGACACAAAATCACTAACTGAAGAAATTGTCAGCAACATGCAGTTCACCTCTTAGACCAAGTGAGTAACACCTGTATCTTAGAAAAAGTCAAATCTCACATAACTTCTCTCTTCATGAATTAATAACGAATGACCCCAGAAGCCAATAAGGCAATCATCTGAGTGACACGATTTCCTCCAACATATATAACTGTTTCAGTGCACATACAGTGTGCATGTGAAATTTACTACACTATTCAAGAAACCTACCCTTCCTCTATTCTTTTTCCACGAGCTCTCATATAGAACATAGCGTTCTTCTTGTGGCAGACACAATCTCCTCTTTGGGTCGATTTGTAATTTGTTAGAGACCACAAATGTTCCACATCTCTGCCATGCAGGATACTATCAGTAAAATTAAAAAAAGTCACAAGTTCATAACCAAAATGAGAAATAAAGTGGCAGACATTAAAGGCATGTTTTTTTGGGAACCATAAGATATTTGAAAGAATGGCTTTTTGATGCATTTTTGTACTACCTACAGTGTATTCTCATACTTTCAGAATGGTTTGAATGGTAGTTCATACCACTTCATATATTCTGCGATTTAATTTGGAGTAGAATGGAGAGAACTGGCATAATGACAAAGTTTTGAATCCCTTGGAAATAACATAATGGTTGACCAAAACAACAATGCATTAGTGTCAACTAATAAATTCTCCCACCAAGTCTGAAGAAAAAAACTTGTGATTTGAGTTTTCAGTCCATTTTTTCAAACTATCATATACCATTAAATCCAATTGCTTCCCCTATAGCTGCCCATCCACATTCAAATAAGAGGAAAAAAATGTTCACAACCTATGGCAATCATATTTTCAACGGGGAATATCATGTTAGAACTATTGTTTTTAATTGGAAAAAATACTTTAAACTGAAAAACAAACAAAAGCATGGAAAACATGGGAAGATACAATATGATAAACATACAAACTTGTTAAAAATGCCATACTCAGTGATTTTAACATATAGCCTCTAATAAAAGCTATACTCACAGTTGTGGCAACTTTTCTGGAAAGGCCATTCCCTGAGTTCCTGAACTGATCTGTTTGTGCAAACATGTATGCACCAAGATCCACATATGATGGTGCATCCCTGGGCACTCTGTACCAGAGGGCATCTTGACAGTGGTTTTGTAAGATGCCCAGGACTGTCCTCGAGTCACATAGTTGACCCAAGGTCAATGCACACTGCCTGAGAATTTAGACATTACAAGATAACAATAAACCAATACACTTTATGAAGATGAGTTTTCCTTGTTAGAAAGGTGAGAGACCCTTGTTTTAAAATCCAAGACAGAGACTTATTTTGAAATAATTATTTTTACTTTGTTGATTATTTATGGATGCTTCCAGAAGTATACTAGACCAGGGTTTGCTTCTTGTACTTGTTGAATAGTGAGCTATGAATTGACATCAGCGACAGGGTTTCTGACTACAAGATCCAGATTATAAAAATTTCTGACTTTTGACATCCTCCAAATGCTAGAGATTCTAGGATTCCAAGGAACTCTAATTGAAAATGCAAAGAATTTGGAATGCAAATGAACACTTGAGTAATTTTTCTGGGAAAATTCTTTTTCGATTTGACTGCTACTACTGTATGTACTGCCAACTTTAAGTTGTTATTAACCAAGTAAGCAAAA
>CAXHKT010000393.1:0-56000 GCA_964017195.1 Siderastrea radians
GCACTTTTTCAGGGCTTGAATTGGTCCCAAAAAGCAGAAAAAAGCTAATTGCCGCTCTCAGCTGCATGCACAAAGGTCCCAAATGCATTCAAACCCTTTGGGACCATCCGAAAAAAATTCCTTTTGTGCAAAAGTACAAAGAAATCGCGATATGCCAGATCCTTAGGGAAAAAACCCCATTTTCAGGCATTCCCAGACCCTAAAAAGCTAATTGCCGCTCTCAGCTGCATGCGCAAAGGTCCCAAATGCATTCAAACCCTTTGGGACCATCCGAAAAAAATTCCTTTTGCGCAAAAGTACAAAGAAATCGCGATATGTGAGATCCTTAGGGAAAAAACCCCATTTTGGAGCATTCCCAGAGGCTAAAAAAGGTGTTGCACGTGCTCAGGTGCGCTAAAAATGCTCCCCAGAGGCCCCAAAAAATGCAAATCCCTCGGGGCTATCAGAAAAAAAAGTTTATTGTGTAGAAAGTCTGCGATTTTGTCCATAAGGTGGATATTTCCGTTTTCAGAGGGGTGGGGTGGGTCCCTCAAAAAAGTGCTGATTTTGGTGCAACGGCCCCAGCATAAAAGCACCTCAGATCCCGTTGCGGCACCAAAAAACAATGCATTTGGCGCTATTTTTATAGAATTTGGCGATACTAAAAAATGCTGCACTTTTTCAGGGCTTGAATTGGTCCCAAAAAGCAGAAAAAAGCTAATTGCCGCTCTCAGCTGCATGCACAAAGGTCCCAAATGCATTCAAACCCTTTGGGACCATCCGAAAAAAATTCCTTTTGTGCAAAAGTACAAAGAAATCGCGATATGCCAGATCCTTAGGGAAAAAACCCCATTTTCAGGCATTCCCAGACCCTAAAAAGCTAATTGCCGCTCTCGGCTGCATGCGCAAAGGTCCCAAATGCATTCAAACCCTTTGGGACCATCCGAAAAAATTCCTTTTGTGCAAAAGTACAAAGAAATCGCGATATGCCAGATCCTTAGGGAAAAAACCCCATTTCAGGCATTCCCAGACCCTAAAAAGCTAATTGCCGCTCTCAGCTGCATGCGCAAAGGTCCCAAATGCATTCAAACCCTTTGGGACCATCCGAAAAAAATTCCTTTTGTGCAAAAGTACAAAGAAATCGCGATATGTGAGATCCTTAGGGAAAAAACCCCATTTTGGAGCATTCCCAGAGGCTAAAAAAGGTGTTGCACGTGCTCAGGTGCGCTAAAAATGCTCCCCAGAGGCCCCAAAAAATGCAAATCCCTCGGGGCTATCAGAAAAAAAAGTTTATTGTATAGAAAGTCTGCGATTTTGTCCATAAGGTGGATATTTCCGTTTTCAGAGGGATGGGGTGGGTCCCTCAAAAAAGTGCTGATTTTGGTGCAACGGCCCCAGCATAAAAGCACCTCAGATCCCGTTGCGGCACCAAAAAACAATGCATTTGGCGCTATTTTTATAGAATTTGGCGATACTAAAAAATGCTGCACTTTTTCAGGGCTTGAATTGGTCCCAAAAAGCAGAAAAAAGCTAATTGCCGCTCTCAGCTGCATGCACAAAGGTCCCAAATGCATTCAAACCCTTTGGGACCATCCGAAAAAAATTCCTTTTGTGCAAAAGTACAAAGAAATCGCGATATGCCAGATCCTTAGGGAAAAAACCCCATTTTCAGGCATTCCCAGACCCTAAAATGCTAATTGCCGCTCTCGGCTGCATGCGCAAAGGTCCCAAATGCATTCAAACCCTTTGGGACCATCCGAAAAAAATTCCTTTTGTGCAAAAGTACAAAGAAATCGCGATATGCCAGATCCTTAGGGAAAAAACCCCATTTTCAGGCATTCCCAGACCCTAAAAAGCTAATTGCCGCTCTCAGCTGCATGCGCAAAGGTCCCAAATGCATTCAAACCCTTTGGGACCATCCGGAAAAAATTCCTTTTGTGCAAAAGTACAAAGAAATCGCGATATGTGAGATCCTTAGGGAAAAAACCCCATTTTGGAGCATTCCCAGAGGCTAAAAAAGGTGTTGCACGTGCTCAGGTGCGCTAAAAATGCTCCCCAGAGGCCCCAAAAAATGCAAATCCCTCGGGGCTATCAGAAAAAAAAGTTTATTGTATAGAAAGTCTGCGATTTTGTCCATAAGGTGGATATTTCCGTTTTCAGAGGGGTGGGGTGGGTCCCTCAAAAAAGTGCTGATTTTGGTGCAACGGCCCCAGCATAAAAGCACCTCAGATCCCGTTGCGGCACCAAAAAACAATGCATTTGGCGCTATTTTTATAGAATTTGGCGATACTAAAAAATGCTGCACTTTTTCAGGGCTTGAATTGGTCCCAAAAAGCAGAAAAAAGCTAATTGCCGCTCTCAGCTGCATGCACAAAGGTCCCAAATGCATTCAAACCCTTTGGGACCATCCGACAAAAATTCCTTTTGTGCAAAAGTACAAAGAAATCGCGATATGCCAGATCCTTAGGGAAAAAACCCCATTTTCAGGCATTCCCAGACCCTAAAAAGCTAATTGCCGCTCTCGGCTGCATGCGCAAAGGTCCCAAATGCATTCAAACCCTATGGGACCATCCGAAAAAAATTCCTTTTGTGCAAAAGTACAAAGAAATCGCGATATGCCAGATCCTTAGGGAAAAAACCCCATTTTCAGGCATTCCCAGACCCTAAAAAGCTAATTGCCGCTCTCAGCTGCATGCGCAAAGGTCCCAAATGCATTCAAACCCTTTGGGACCATCCGAAAAAAATTCCTTTTGTGCAAAAGTACAAAGAAATCGCGATATGTGAGATCCTTAGGGAAAAAACCCCATTTTGGAGCATTCCCAGAGGCTAAAAAAGGTGTTGCACGTGCTCAGGTGCGCTAAAAATGCTCCCCAGAGGCCCCAAAAAATGCAAATCCCTCGGGGCTATCAGAAAAAAAAGTTTATTGTATAGAAAGTCTGCGATTTTGTCCATAAGGTGGATATTTCCGTTTTCAGAGGGGTGGGGTGGGTCCCTCAAAAAAGTGCTGATTTTGGTGCAACGGCCCCAGCATAAAAGCACCTCAGATCCCGTTGCGGCACCAAAAAACAATGCATTTGGCGCTATTTTTATAGAATTTGGCGATACTAAAAAATGCTGCACTTTTTCAGGGCTTGAATTGGTCCCAAAAAGCAGAAAAAAGCTAATTGCCCCTCTCACCTGCATGCGCAAAGGTCCCAAATGCATTCAAACCCTTTGGGACCATCCGACAAAAATTCCTTTTGTGCAAAAGTACAAAGAAATCGCGATATGCCAGATCCTTAGGGAAAAAACCCCATTTTCAGGCATTCCCAGACCCTAAAAAGCTAATTGCCGCTCTCGGCTGCATGCGCAAAGGTCCCAAATGCATTCAAACCCTATGGGACCATCCGAAAAAAATTCCTTTTATGCAAAAGTACAAAGAAATCGCGATATGCCAGATCCTTAGGGAAAAAACCCCATTTTCAGGCATTCCCAGACCCTAAAAAGCTAATTGCCGCTCTCAGCTGCATGCGCAAAGGTCCCAAATGCATTCAAACCCTTTGGGACCATCCGAAAAAAATTCCTTTTGTGCAAAAGTACAAAGAAATCGCGATATGTGAGATCCTTAGGGAAAAAACCCCATTTTGGAGCATTCCCAGAGGCTAAAAAAGGTGTTGCACGTGCTCAGGTGCGCTAAAAATGCTCCCCAGAGGCCCCAAAAAATGCAAATCCCTCGGGGCTATCAGAAAAAAAAGTTTATTGTGTAGAAAGTCTGCGATTTTGTCCATAAGGTGGATATTTCCGTTTTCAGAGGGGTGGGGTGGGTCCCTCAAAAAAGTGCTGATTTTGGTGCAACGGCCCCAGCATAAAAGCACCTCAGATCCCGTTGCGGCACCAAAAAACAATGCATTTGGCGCTATTTTTATAGAATTTGGCGATACTAAAAAATGCTGCACTTTTTCAGGGCTTGAATTGGTCCCAAAAAGCAGAAAAAAGCTAATTGCCGCTCTCCGCTGCATGCACAAAGGTCCCAAATGCATTCAAACCCTTTGGGACCATCCGAAAAAAATTCCTTTTGTGCAAAAGTACAAAGAAATCGCGATATGCCAGATCCTTAGGGAAAAAACCCCATTTTCAGGCATTCCCAGACCCTAAAAAGCTAATTGCCGCTCTCGGCTGCATGCGCAAAGGTCCCAAATGCATTCAAACCCTTTGGGACCATCCGAAAAAAATTCCTTTTGTGCAAAAGTACAAAGAAATCGCGATATGCCAGATCCTTAGGGAAAAAACCCCATTTTCAGGCATTCCCAGACCCTAAAAAGCTAATTGCCGCTCTCAGCTGCATGCGCAAAGGTCCCAAATGCATTCAAACCCTTTGGGACCATCCGAAAAAATTCCTTTTGTGCAAAAGTACAAAGAAATCGCGATATGTGAGATCCTTAGGGAAAAAACCCCATTTTGGAGCATTCCCAGAGGCTAAAAAAGGTGTTGCACGTGCTCAGGTGCGCTAAAAATGCACCCCAGAGGCCCCAAAAAATGCAAATCCCTCGGGGCTATCAGAAAAAAAAGTTTATTGTGTAGAAAGTCTGCGATTTTGTCCATAAGGTGGATATTTCCGTTTTCAGAGGGGTGGGGTGGGTCCCTCAAAAAAGTGCTGATTTTGGTGCAACGGCCCCAGCATAAAAGCACCTCAGATCCCGTTGCGGCACCAAAAAACAATGCATTTGGCGCTATTTTTATAGAATTTGGCGATACTAAAAAATGCTGCACTTTTTCAGGGCTTGAATTGGTCCCAAAAAGCAGAAAAAAGCTAATTGCCGCTCTCAGCTGCATGCACAAAGGTCCCAAATGCATTCAAACCCTTTGGGACCATCCGAAAAAAATTCCTTTTGTGCAAAAGTACAAAGAAATCGCGATATGCCAGATCCTTAGGGAAAAAACCCCATTTTCAGGCATTCCCAGACCCTAAAAAGCTAATTGCCGCTCTCGGCTGCATGCGCAAAGGTCCCAAATGCATTCAAACCCTTTGGGACCATCCGAAAAAAATTCCTTTTGTGCAAAAGTACAAAGAAATCGCGATATGCCAGATCCTTAGGGAAAAAACCCCATTTTCAGGCATTCCCAGACCCTAAAAAGCTAATTGCCGCTCTCAGCTGCATGCGCAAAGGTCCCAAATGCATTCAAACCCTTTGGGACCATCCGAAAAAAATTCCTTTTGTGCAAAAGTACAAAGAAATCGCGATATGTGAGATCCTTAGGGAAAAAACCCCATTTTGGAGCATTCCCAGAGGCTAAAAAAGGTGTTGCACGTGCTCAGGTGCGCTAAAAATGCTCCCCAGAGGCCCCAAAAAATGCAAATCCCTCGGGGCTATCAGAAAAAAAGTTTATTGTGTAGAAAGTCTGCGATTTTGTCCATAAGGTGGATATTTCCGTTTTCAGAGGGGTGGGGTGGGTCCCTCAAAAAAGTGCTGATTTTGGTGCAACGGCCCCAGCATAAAAGCACCTCAGATCCCGTTGCGGCACCAAAAAACAATGCATTTGGCGCTATTTTTATAGAATTTGGCGATACTAAAAAATGCTGCACTTTTTCAGGGCTTGAATTGGTCCCAAAAAGCAGAAAAAAGCTAATTGCCGCTCTCAGCTGCATGCACAAAGGTCCCAAATGCATTCAAACCCTTTGGGACCATCCGAAAAAAATTCCTTTTGTGCAAAAGTACAAAGAAATCGCGATATGCCAGATCCTTAGGGAAAAAACCCCATTTTCAGGCATTCCCAGACCCTAAAAAGCTAATTGCCGCTCTCGGCTGCATGCGCAAAGGTCCCAAATGCATTCAAACCCTTTGGGACCATCCGAAAAAAATTCCTTTTGTGCAAAAGTACAAAGAAATCGCGATATGCCAGATCCTTAGGGAAAAAAACCCCATTTCAGGCATTCCCAGACCCTAAAAAGCTAATTGCCGCTCTCAGCTGCATGCGCAAAGGTCCCAAATGCATTCAAACCCTTTGGGACCATCCGAAAAAAATTCCTTTTGTGCAAAAGTACAAAGAAATCGCGATATGTGAGATCCTTAGGGAAAAAACCCCATTTTGGAGCATTCCCAGAGGCTAAAAAAGGTGTTGCACGTGCTCAGGTGCGCTAAAAATGCTCCCCAGAGGCCCCAAAAAATGCAAATCCCTCGGGGCTATCAGAAAAAAAAGTTTATTGTGTAGAAAGTCTGCGATTTTGTCCATAAGGTGGATATTTCCGTTTTCAGAGGGGTGGGGTGGGTCCCTCAAAAAAGTGCTGATTTTGGTGCAACGGCCCCAGCATAAAAGCACCTCAGATCCCGTTGCGGCACCAAAAAACAATGCATTTGGCGCTATTTTTATAGAATTTGGCGATACTAAAAAATGCTGCACTTTTTCAGGGCTTGAATTGGTCCCAAAAAGCAGAAAAAAGCTAATTGCCGCTCTCAGCTGCATGCACAAAGGTCCCAAATGCATTCAAACCCTTTGGGACCATCCGAAAAAAATTCCTTTTGTGCAAAAGTACAAAGAAAATCGCGATATGCCAGATCCTTAGGGAAAAAACCCCATTTTCAGGCATTCCCAGACCCTAAAAAGCTAATTGCCGCTCTCGGCTGCATGCGCAAAGGTCCCAAATGCATTCAAACCCTTTGGGACCATCCGAAAAAAATTCCTTTTGTGCAAAAGTACAAAGAAATCGCGATATGCCAGATCCTTAGGGAAAAAACCCCATTTTCAGGCATTCCCAGACCCTAAAAAGCTAATTGCCGCTCTCAGCTGCATGCGCAAAGGTCCCAAATGCATTCAAACCCTTTGGGACCATCCGAAAAAAATTCCTTTTGTGCAAAAGTACAAAGAAATCGCGATATGTGAGATCCTTAGGGAAAAAACCCCATTTTGGAGCATTCCCAGAGGCTAAAAAAGGTGTTGCACGTGCTCAGGTGCGCTAAAAATGCTCCCCAGAGGCCCCAAAAAATGCAAATCCCTCGGGGCTATCAGAAAAAAAAGTTTATTGTGTAGAAAGTCTGCGATTTTGTCCATAAGGTGGATATTTCCGTTTTCAGAGGGGTGGGGTGGGTCCCTCAAAAAAGTGCTGATTTTGGTGCAACGGCCCCAGCATAAAAGCACCTCAGATCCCGTTGCGGCACCAAAAAACAATGCATTTGGCGCTATTTTTATAGAATTTGGCGATACTAAAAAATGCTGCACTTTTTCAGGGCTTGAATTGGTCCCAAAAAGCAGTAAAAAGCTAATTGCCGCTCTCAGCTGCATGCACAAAGGTCCCAAATGCATTCAAACCCTTTGGGACCATCCGAAAAAAATTCCTTTTGTGCAAAAGTACAAAGAAATCGCGATATGCCAGATCCTTAGGGAAAAAACCCCATTTTCAGGCATTCCCAGACCCTAAAAAGCTAATTGCCGCTCTCGGCTGCATGCGCAAAGGTCCCAAATGCATTCAAACCCTTTGGGACCATCCGAAAAAAATTCCTTTTGTGCAAAAGTACAAAGAAATCGCGATATGCCAGATCCTTAGGGAAAAAACCCCATTTTCAGGCATTCCCAGACCCTAAAAAGCTAATTGCCGCTCTCAGCTGCATGCGCAAAGGTCCCAAATGCATTCAAACCCTTTGGGACCATCCGAAAAAAATTCCTTTTGTGCAAAAGTACAAAGAAATCGCGATATGTGAGATCCTTAGGGAAAAAACCCCATTTTGGAGCATTCCCAGAGGCTAAAAAAGGTGTTGCACGTGCTCAGGTGCGCTAAAAATGCTCCCCAGAGGCCCCAAAAAATGCAAATCCCTCGGGGCTATCAGAAAAAAAGTTTATTGTGTAGAAAGTCTGCGATTTTGTCCATAAGGTGGATATTTCCGTTTTCAGAGGGGTGGGGTGGGTCCCTCAAAAAAGTGCTGATTTTGGTGCAACGGCCCCAGCATAAAAGCACCTCAGATCCCGTTGCGGCACCAAAAAACAATGCATTTGGCGCTATTTTTATAGAATTTGGCGATACTAAAAAATGCTGCACTTTTTCAGGGCTTGAATTGGTCCCAAAAAGCAGAAAAAAGCTAATTGCCGCTCTCAGCTGCATGCACAAAGGTCCCAAATGCATTCAAACCCTTTGGGACCATCCGAAAAAAATTCCTTTTGTGCAAAAGTACAAAGAAATCGCGATATGCCAGATCCTTAGGGAAAAAACCCCATTTTCAGGCATTCCCAGACCCTAAAAAGCTAATTGCCGCTCTCGGCTGCATGCGCAAAGGTCCCAAATGCATTCAAACCCTTTGGGACCATCCGAAAAAAATTCCTTTTGTGCAAAAGTACAAAGAAATCGCGATATGCCAGATCCTTAGGGAAAAAAACCCCATTTCAGGCATTCCCAGACCCTAAAAAGCTAATTGCCGCTCTCAGCTGCATGCGCAAAGGTCCCAAATGCATTCAAACCCTTTGGGACCATCCGAAAAAAATTCCTTTTGTGCAAAAGTACAAAGAAATCGCGATATGTGAGATCCTTAGGGAAAAAACCCCATTTTGGAGCATTCCCAGAGGCTAAAAAAGGTGTTGCACGTGCTCAGGTGCGCTAAAAATGCTCCCCAGAGGCCCCAAAAAATGCAAATCCCTCGGGGCTATCAGAAAAAAAAGTTTATTGTGTAGAAAGTCTGCGATTTTGTCCATAAGGTGGATATTTCCGTTTTCAGAGGGGTGGGGTGGGTCCCTCAAAAAAGTGCTGATTTTGGTGCAACGGCCCCAGCATAAAAGCACCTCAGATCCCGTTGCGGCACCAAAAAACAATGCATTTGGCGCTATTTTTATAGAATTTGGCGATACTAAAAAATGCTGCACTTTTTCAGGGCTTGAATTGGTCCCAAAAAGCAGAAAAAAGCTAATTGCCGCTCTCAGCTGCATGCACAAAGGTCCCAAATGCATTCAAACCCTTTGGGACCATCCGAAAAAAATTCCTTTTGTGCAAAAGTACAAAGAAAATCGCGATATGCCAGATCCTTAGGGAAAAAACCCCATTTTCAGGCATTCCCAGACCCTAAAAAGCTAATTGCCGCTCTCGGCTGCATGCGCAAAGGTCCCAAATGCATTCAAACCCTTTGGGACCATCCGAAAAAAATTCCTTTTGTGCAAAAGTACAAAGAAATCGCGATATGCCAGATCCTTAGGGAAAAAACCCCATTTTCAGGCATTCCCAGACCCTAAAAAGCTAATTGCCGCTCTCAGCTGCATGCGCAAAGGTCCCAAATGCATTCAAACCCTTTGGGACCATCCGAAAAAAATTCCTTTTGTGCAAAAGTACAAAGAAATCGCGATATGTGAGATCCTTAGGGAAAAAACCCCATTTTGGAGCATTCCCAGAGGCTAAAAAAGGTGTTGCACGTGCTCAGGTGCGCTAAAAATGCTCCCCAGAGGCCCCAAAAAATGCAAATCCCTCGGGGCTATCAGAAAAAAAAGTTTATTGTGTAGAAAGTCTGCGATTTTGTCCATAAGGTGGATATTTCCGTTTTCAGAGGGGTGGGGTGGGTCCCTCAAAAAAGTGCTGATTTTGGTGCAACGGCCCCAGCATAAAAGCACCTCAGATCCCGTTGCGGCACCAAAAAACAATGCATTTGGCGCTATTTTTATAGAATTTGGCGATACTAAAAAATGCTGCACTTTTTCAGGGCTTGAATTGGTCCCAAAAAGCAGTAAAAAGCTAATTGCCGCTCTCAGCTGCATGCACAAAGGTCCCAAATGCATTCAAACCCTTTGGGACCATCCGAAAAAAATTCCTTTTGTGCAAAAGTACAAAGAAATCGCGATATGCCAGATCCTTAGGGAAAAAACCCCATTTTCAGGCATTCCCAGACCCTAAAAAGCTAATTGCCGCTCTCGGCTGCATGCGCAAAGGTCCCAAATGCATTCAAACCCTTTGGGACCATCCGAAAAAAATTCCTTTTGTGCAAAAGTACAAAGAAATCGCGATATGCCAGATCCTTAGGGAAAAAACCCCATTTTCAGGCATTCCCAGACCCTAAAAAGCTAATTGCCGCTCTCAGCTGCATGCGCAAAGGTCCCAAATGCATTCAAACCCTTTGGGACCATCCGAAAAAAATTCCTTTTGTGCAAAAGTACAAAGAAATCGCGATATGTGAGATCCTTAGGGAAAAAACCCCATTTTGGAGCATTCCCAGAGGCTAAAAAAGGTGTTGCACGTGCTCAGGTGCGCTAAAAATGCTCCCCAGAGGCCCCAAAAAATGCAAATCCCTCGGGGCTATCAGAAAAAAAAGTTTATTGTGTAGAAAGTCTGCGATTTTGTCCATAAGGTGGATATTTCCGTTTTCAGAGGGGTGGGGTGGGTCCCTCAAAAAAGTGCTGATTTTGGTGCAACGGCCCCAGCATAAAAGCACCTCAGATCCCGTTGCGGCACCAAAAAACAATGCATTTGGCGCTATTTTTATAGAATTTGGCGATACTAAAAAATGCTGCACTTTTTCAGGGCTTGAATTGGTCCCAAAAAGCAGAAAAAAGCTAATTGCCGCTCTCAGCTGCATGCACAAAGGTCCCAAATGCATTCAAACCCTTTGGGACCATCCGAAAAAAATTCCTTTTGTGCAAAAGTACAAAGAAATCGCGATATGCCAGATCCTTAGGGAAAAAACCCCATTTTCAGGCATTCCCAGACCCTAAAATGCTAATTGCCGCTCTCGGCTGCATGCGCAAAGGTCCCAAATGCATTCAAACCCTTTGGGACCATCCGAAAAAAATTCCTTTTGTGCAAAAGTACAAAGAAATCGCGATATGCCAGATCCTTAGGGAAAAAACCCCATTTTCAGGCATTCCCAGACCCTAAAAAGCTAATTGCCGCTCTCAGCTGCATGCGCAAAGGTCCCAAATGCATTCAAACCCTTTGGGACCATCCGAAAAAAATTCCTTTTGTGCAAAAGTACAAAGAAATCGCGATATGTGAGATCCTTAGGGAAAAAACCCCATTTTGGAGCATTCCCAGAGGCTAAAAAAGGTGTTGCACGTGCTCAGGTGCGCTAAAAATGCTCCCCAGAGGCCCCAAAAAATGCAAATCCCTCGGGGCTATCAGAAAAAAAAGTTTATTGTGTAGAAAGTCTGCGATTTTGTCCATAAGGTGGATATTTCCGTTTTCAGAGGGGTGGGGTGGGTCCCTCAAAAAAGTGCTGATTTTGGTGCAACGGCCCCAGCATAAAAGCACCTCAGATCCCGTTGCGGCACCAAAAAACAATGCATTTGGCGCTATTTTTATAGAATTTGGCGATACTAAAAAATGCTGCACTTTTTCAGGGCTTGAATTGGTCCCAAAAAGCAGAAAAAAGCTAATTGCCGCTCTCAGCTGCATGCACAAAGGTCCCAAATGCATTCAAACCCTTTGGGACCATCCGAAAAAAATTCCTTTTGTGCAAAAGTACAAAGAAATCGCGATATGCCAGATCCTTAGGGAAAAAACCCCATTTTCAGGCATTCCCAGACCCTAAAATGCTAATTGCCGCTCTCGGCTGCATGCGCAAAGGTCCCAAATGCATTCAAACCCTTTGGGACCATCCGAAAAAAATTCCTTTTGTGCAAAAGTACAAAGAAATCGCGATATGCCAGATCCTTAGGGAAAAAACCCCATTTTCAGGCATTCCCAGACCCTAAAAAGCTAATTGCCGCTCTCAGCTGCATGCGCAAAGGTCCCAAATGCATTCAAACCCTTTGGGACCATCCGAAAAAAATTCCTTTTGTGCAAAAGTACAAAGAAATCGCGATATGTGAGATCCTTAGGGAAAAAACCCCATTTTGGAGCATTCCCAGAGGCTAAAAAAGGTGTTGCACGTGCTCAGGTGCGCTAAAAATGCTCCCCAGAGGCCCCAAAAAATGCAAATCCCTCGGGGCTATCAGAAAAAAAAGTTTATTGTGTAGAAAGTCTGCGATTTTGTCCATAAGGTGGATATTTCCGTTTTCAGAGGGGTGGGGTGGGTCCCTCAAAAAAGTGCTGATTTTGGTGCAACGGCCCCAGCATAAAAGCACCTCAGATCCCGTTGCGGCACCAAAAAACAATGCATTTGGCGCTATTTTTATAGAATTTGGCGATACTAAAAAATGCTGCACTTTTTCAGGGCTTGAATTGGTCCCAAAAAGCAGAAAAAAGCTAATTGCCGCTCTCAGCTGCATGCACAAAGGTCCCAAATGCATTCAAACCCTTTGGGACCATCCGAAAAAAATTCCTTTTGTGCGAAAGTACAAAGAAATCGCGATATGCCAGATCCTTAGGGAAAAAACCCCATTTTCAGGCATTCCCAGACCCTAAAAACCTAATTGCCGCTCTCGGCTGCATGCGCAAAGGTCCCAAATGCATTCAAACCCTTTGGGACCATCCGAAAAAAATTCCTTTTGTGCAAAAGTACAAAGAAATCGCGATATGCCAGATCCTTAGGGAAAAAAACCCCATTTTCAGGCATTCCCAGACCCTAAAAAGCTAATTGCCGCTCTCAGCTGCATGCGCAAAGGTCCCAAATGCATTCAAACCCTTTGGGACCATCCGAAAAAAATTCCTTTTGTGCAAAAGTACAAAGAAATCGCGATATGTGAGATCCTTAGGGAAAAAACCCCATTTTGGAGCATTCCCAGAGGCTAAAAAAGGTGTTGCACGTGCTCAGGTGCGCTAAAAATGCTCCCCAGAGGCCCCAAAAAATGCAAATCCCTCGGGGCTATCAGAAAAAAAAGTTTATTGTGTAGAAAGTCTGCGATTTTGTCCATAAGGTGGATATTTCCGTTTTCAGAGGGGTGGGGTGGGTCCCTCAAAAAAGTGCTGATTTTGGTGCAACGGCCCCAGCATAAAAGCACCTCAGATCCCGTTGCGGCACCAAAAAACAATGCATTTGGCGCTATTTTTATAGAATTTGGCGATACTAAAAAATGCTGCACTTTTTCAGGGCTTGAATTGGTCCCAAAAAGCAGAAAAAAGCTAATTGCCGCTCTCAGCTGCATGCACAAAGGTCCCAAATGCATTCAAACCCTTTGGGACCATCCGAAAAAAATTCCTTTTGTGCAAAAGTACAAAGAAATCGCGATATGCCAGATCCTTAGGGAAAAAACCCCATTTTCAGGCATTCCCAGACCCTAAAAAGCTAATTGCCGCTCTCGGCTGCATGCGCAAAGGTCCCAAATGCATTCAAACCCTTTGGGACCATCCGAAAAAAATTCCTTTTGTGCAAAAGTACAAAGAAATCGCGATATGCCAGATCCTTAGGGAAAAAACCCCATTTTCAGGCATTCCCAGACCCTAAAAAGCTAATTGCCGCTCTCAGCTGCATGCGCAAAGGTCCCAAATGCATTCAAACCCTTTGGGACCATCCGAAAAAAATTCCTTTTGTGCAAAAGTACAAAGAAATCGCGATATGCCAGATCCTTAGGGAAAAAACCCCATTTTCAGGCATTCCCAGACCCTAAAAACCTAATTGCCGCTCTCGGCTGCATGCGCAAAGGTCCCAAATGCATTCAAACCCTTTGGGACCATCCGAAAAAAATTCCTTTTGTGCAAAAGTACAAAGAAATCGCGATATGCCAGATCCTTAGGGAAAAAAACCCCATTTCAGGCATTCCCAGACCCTAAAAAGCTAATTGCCGCTCTCAGCTGCATGCGCAAAGGTCCCAAATGCATTCAAACCCTTTGGGACCATCCGAAAAAAATTCCTTTTGTGCAAAAGTACAAAGAAATCGCGATATGTGAGATCCTTAGGGAAAAAACCCCATTTTGGAGCATTCCCAGAGGCTAAAAAAGGTGTTGCACGTGCTCAGGTGCGCTAAAAATGCTCCCCAGAGGCCCCAAAAAATGCAAATCCCTCGGGCCTATCAGAAAAAAAAGTTTATTGTGTAGAAAGTCTGCGATTTTGTCCATAAGGTGGATATTTCCGTTTTCAGAGGGGTGGGGTGGGTCCCTCAAAAAAGTGCTGATTTTGGTGCAACGGCCCCAGCATAAAAGCACCTCAGATCCCGTTGCGGCACCAAAAAACAATGCATTTGGCGCTATTTTTATAGAATTTGGCGATACTAAAAAATGCTGCACTTTTTCAGGGCTTGAATTGGTCCCAAAAAGCAGAAAAAAGCTAATTGCCGCTCTCAGCTGCATGCACAAAGGTCCCAAATGCATTCAAACCCTTTGGGACCATCCGAAAAAAATTCCTTTTGTGCAAAAGTACAAAGAAAATCGCGATATGCCAGATCCTTAGGGAAAAAACCCCATTTTCAGGCATTCCCAGACCCTAAAAAGCTAATTGCCGCTCTCGGCTGCATGCGCAAAGGTCCCAAATGCATTCAAACCCTTTGGGACCATCCGAAAAAAATTCCTTTTGTGCAAAAGTACAAAGAAATCGCGATATGCCAGATCCTTAGGGAAAAAACCCCATTTTCAGGCATTCCCAGACCCTAAAAAGCTAATTGCCGCTCTCAGCTGCATGCGCAAAGGTCCCAAATGCATTCAAACCCTTTGGGACCATCCGAAAAAAATTCCTTTTGTGCAAAAGTACAAAGAAATCGCGATATGTGAGATCCTTAGGGAAAAAACCCCATTTTGGAGCATTCCCAGAGGCTAAAAAAGGTGTTGCACGTGCTCAGGTGCGCTAAAAATGCTCCCCAGAGGCCCCAAAAAATGCAAATCCCTCGGGGCTATCAGAAAAAAAAGTTTATTGTGTAGAAAGTCTGCGATTTTGTCCATAAGGTGGATATTTCCGTTTTCAGAGGGGTGGGGTGGGTCCCTCAAAAAAGTGCTGATTTTGGTGCAACGGCCCCAGCATAAAAGCACCTCAGATCCCGTTGCGGCACCAAAAAACAATGCATTTGGCGCTATTTTTATAGAATTTGGCGATACTAAAAAATGCTGCACTTTTTCAGGGCTTGAATTGGTCCCAAAAAGCAGTAAAAAGCTAATTGCCGCTCTCAGCTGCATGCACAAAGGTCCCAAATGCATTCAAACCCTTTGGGACCATCCGAAAAAAATTCCTTTTGTGCAAAAGTACAAAGAAATCGCGATATGCCAGATCCTTAGGGAAAAAACCCCATTTTCAGGCATTCCCAGACCCTAAAAAGCTAATTGCCGCTCTCGGCTGCATGCGCAAAGGTCCCAAATGCATTCAAACCCTTTGGGACCATCCGAAAAAAATTCCTTTTGTGCAAAAGTACAAAGAAATCGCGATATGCCAGATCCTTAGGGAAAAAACCCCATTTTCAGGCATTCCCAGACCCTAAAAAGCTAATTGCCGCTCTCAGCTGCATGCGCAAAGGTCCCAAATGCATTCAAACCCTTTGGGACCATCCGAAAAAAATTCCTTTTGTGCAAAAGTACAAAGAAATCGCGATATGTGAGATCCTTAGGGAAAAAACCCCATTTTGGAGCATTCCCAGAGGCTAAAAAAGGTGTTGCACGTGCTCAGGTGCGCTAAAAATGCTCCCCAGAGGCCCCAAAAAATGCAAATCCCTCGGGGCTATCAGAAAAAAAAGTTTATTGTGTAGAAAGTCTGCGATTTTGTCCATAAGGTGGATATTTCCGTTTTCAGAGGGGTGGGGTGGGTCCCTCAAAAAAGTGCTGATTTTGGTGCAACGGCCCCAGCATAAAAGCACCTCAGATCCCGTTGCGGCACCAAAAAACAATGCATTTGGCGCTATTTTTATAGAATTTGGCGATACTAAAAAATGCTGCACTTTTTCAGGGCTTGAATTGGTCCCAAAAAGCAGAAAAAAGCTAATTGCCGCTCTCAGCTGCATGCACAAAGGTCCCAAATGCATTCAAACCCTTTGGGACCATCCGAAAAAAATTCCTTTTGTGCAAAAGTACAAAGAAATCGCGATATGCCAGATCCTTAGGGAAAAAACCCCATTTTCAGGCATTCCCAGACCCTAAAATGCTAATTGCCGCTCTCGGCTGCATGCGCAAAGGTCCCAAATGCATTCAAACCCTTTGGGACCATCCGAAAAAAATTCCTTTTGTGCAAAAGTACAAAGAAATCGCGATATGCCAGATCCTTAGGGAAAAAACCCCATTTTCAGGCATTCCCAGACCCTAAAAAGCTAATTGCCGCTCTCAGCTGCATGCGCAAAGGTCCCAAATGCATTCAAACCCTTTGGGACCATCCGAAAAAAATTCCTTTTGTGCGAAAGTACAAAGAAATCGCGATATGCCAGATCCTTAGGGAAAAAACCCCATTTTCAGGCATTCCCAGACCCTAAAAACCTAATTGCCGCTCTCGGCTGCATGCGCAAAGGTCCCAAATGCATTAAAACCCTTTGGGACCATCCGAAAAAAATTCCTTTTGTGCAAAAGTACAAAGAAATCGCGATATGCCAGATCCTTAGGGAAAAAACCCCATTTTCAGGCATTCCCAGACCCTAAAAAGCTAATTGCCGCTCTCAGCTGCATGCGCAAAGGTCCCAAATGCATTCAAACCCTTTGGGACCATCCGAAAAAAATTCCTTTTGTGCAAAAGTACAAAGAAATCGCGATATGTGAGATCCTTAGGGAAAAAACCCCATTTTGGAGCATTCCCAGAGGCTAAAAAAGGTGTTGCACGTGCTCAGGTGCGCTAAAAATGCTCCCCAGAGGCCCCAAAAAATGCAAATCCCTCGGGGCTATCAGAAAAAAAAGTTTATTGTGTAGAAAGTCTGCGATTTTGTCCATAAGGTGGATATTTCCGTTTTCAGAGGGGTGGGGTGGGTCCCTCAAAAAAGTGCTGATTTTGGTGCAACGGCCCCAGCATAAAAACACCTCAGATCCCGTTGCGGCACCAAAAAACAATGCATTTGGCGCTATTTTTATAGAATTTGGCGATACTAAAAAATGCTGCACTTTTTCAGGGCTTGAATTGGTCCCAAAAAGCAGAAAAAAGCTAATTGCCGCTCTCGGCTGCATGCGCAAAGGTCCCAAATGCATTCAAACCCTTTGGGACCATCCGAAAAAAATTCCTTTTGTGCAAAAGTACAAAGAAATCGCGATATGCCAGATCCTTAGGGAAAAAACCCCATTTTCAGGCATTCCCAGACCCTAAAAAGCTAATTGCCGCTCTCAGCTGCATGCGCAAAGGTCCCAAATGCATTCAAACCCTTTGGGACCATCCGAAAAAAATTCCTTTTGTGCAAAAGTACAAAGAAATCGCGATATGTGAGATCCTTAGGGAAAAAACCCCATTTTGGAGCATTCCCAGAGGCTAAAAAAGGTGTTGCACGTGCTCAGGTGCGCTAAAAATGCTCCCCAGAGGCCCCAAAAAATGCAAATCCCTCGGGGCTATCAGAAAAAAAAAGGTTTATTGTGTAGAAAGTCTGCGATTTTGTCCATAAGGTGGATATTTCCGTTTTCAGAGGGGTGGGGTGGGTCCCTCAAAAAAGTGCTGATTTTGGTGCAACGGCCCCAGCATAAAAGCACCTCAGATCCCGTTGCGGCACCAAAAAACAATGCATTTGGCGCTATTTTTATAGAATTTGGCGATACTAAAAAATGCTGCACTTTTTCAGGGCTTGAATTGGTCCCAAAAAGCAGAAAAAAGCTAATTGCCGCTCTCAGCTGCATGCACAAAGGTCCCAAATGCATTCAAACCCTTTGGGACCATCCGAAAAAAATTCCTTTTGTGCGAAAGTACAAAGAAATCGCGATATGCCAGATCCTTAGGGAAAAAACCCCATTTTCAGGCATTCCCAGACCCTAAAAAGCTAATTGCCGCTCTCGGCTGCATGCGCAAAGGTCCCAAATGCATTCAAACCCTTTGGGACCATCCGAAAAAAATTCCTTTTGTGCAAAAGTACAAAGAAATCGCGATATGCCAGATCCTTAGGGAAAAAACCCCATTTCAGGCATTCCCAGACCCTAAAAAGCTAATTGCCGCTCTCAGCTGCATGCGCAAAGGTCCCAAATGCATTCAAACCCTTTGGGACCATCCGAAAAAAATTCCTTTTGTGCAAAAGTACAAAGAAATCGCGATATGTGAGATCCTTAGGGAAAAAACCCCATTTTGGAGCATTCCCAGAGGCTAAAAAAGGTGTTGCACGTGCTCAGGTGCGCTAAAAATGCTCCCCAGAGGCCCCAAAAAATGCAAATCCCTCGGGGCTATCAGAAAAAAAGTTTATTGTGTAGAAAGTCTGCGATTTTGTCCATAAGGTGGATATTTCCGTTTTCAGAGGGGTGGGGTGGGTCCCTCAAAAAAGTGCTGATTTTGGTGCAACGGCCCCAGCATAAAAGCACCTCAGATCCCGTTGCGGCACCAAAAAACAATGCATTTGGCGCTATTTTTATAGAATTTGGCGATACTAAAAAATGCTGCACTTTTTCAGGGCTTGAATTGGTCCCAAAAAGCAGAAAAAAGCTAATTGCCGCTCTCAGCTGCATGCACAAAGGTCCCAAATGCATTCAAACCCTTTGGGACCATCCGAAAAAAATTCCTTTTGTGCAAAAGTACAAAGAAATCGCGATATGCCAGATCCTTAGGGAAAAAACCCCATTTTCAGGCATTCCCAGACCCTAAAATGCTAATTGCCGCTCTCGGCTGCATGCGCAAAGGTCCCAAATGCATTCAAACCCTTTGGGACCATCCGAAAAAAATTCCTTTTGTGCAAAAGTACAAAGAAATCGCGATATGCCAGATCCTTAGGGAAAAAACCCCATTTTCAGGCATTCCCAGACCCTAAAAAGCTAATTGCCGCTCTCAGCTGCATGCGCAAAGGTCCCAAATGCATTCAAACCCTTTGGGACCATCCGAAAAAAATTCCTTTTGTGCAAAAGTACAAAGAAATCGCGATATGCCAGATCCTTAGGGAAAAAACCCCATTTTCAGGCATTCCCAGACCCTAAAAAGCTAATTGCCGCTCTCACCTGCATGCGCAAAGGTCCCAAATTTATTCAAACCCTTTGGAACCATCCGAAA
The DNA here is from genome assembly GCA_964017195.1 of Siderastrea radians. NCBI lineage: Eukaryota > Metazoa > Cnidaria > Anthozoa > Scleractinia > Rhizangiidae > Siderastrea > Siderastrea radians. Next base: position 18,858 of record CAXHKT010000393.1, read on the forward strand.
AAAATTCCTTTTGTGCAAAAGTACAAAGAAATCGCGATATGTGAGATCCTTAGGGAAAAAACCCCATTTTGGAGCATTCCCAGAGGCTAAAAAAGGTGTTGCACGTGCTCAGGTGCGCTAAAAATGCTCCCCAGAGGCCCCAAAAAATGCAAATCCCTCGGGGCTATCAGAAAAAAAAAGTTTATTGTGTAGAAAGTCTGCGATTTTGTCCATAAGGTGGATATTTCCGTTTTCAGAGGGGTGGGGTGGGTCCCTCAAAAAAGTGCTGATTTTGGTGCAACGGCCCCAGCATAAAAGCACCTCAGATCCCGTTGCGGCACCAAAAAACAATGCATTTGGCGCTATTTTTATAGAATTTGGCGATACTAAAAAATGCTGCACTTTTTCAGGGCTTGAATTGGTCCCAAAAAGCAGAAAAAAGCTAATTGCCGCTCTCAGCTGCATGCACAAAGGTCCCAAATGCATTCAAACCCTTTGGGACCATCCGAAAAAAATTCCTTTTGTGCGAAAGTACAAAGAAATCGCGATATGCCAGATCCTTAGGGAAAAAACCCCATTTTCAGGCATTCCCAGACCCTAAAAAGCTAATTGCCGCTCTCGGCTGCATGCGCAAAGGTCCCAAATGCATTCAAACCCTTTGGGACCATCCGAAAAAAATTCCTTTTGTGCAAAGGTACAAAGAAATCGCGATATGCCAGATCCTTAGGGAAAAAACCCCATTTCAGGCATTCCCAGACCCTAAAAAGCTAATTGCCGCTCTCAGCTGCATGCGCAAAGGTCCCAAATGCATTCAAACCCTTTGGGACCATCCGAAAAAAATTCCTTTTGTGCAAAAGTACAAAGAAATCGCGATATGTGAGATCCTTAGGGAAAAAACCCCATTTTGGAGCATTCCCAGAGGCTAAAAAAGGTGTTGCACGTGCTCAGGTGCGCTAAAAATGCTCCCCAGAGGCCCCAAAAAATGCAAATCCCTCGGGGCTATCAGAAAAAAAGTTTATTGTGTAGAAAGTCTGCGATTTTGTCCATAAGGTGGATATTTCCGTTTTCAGAGGGGTGGGGTGGGTCCCTCAAAAAAGTGCTGATTTTGGTGCAACGGCCCCAGCATAAAAGCACCTCAGATCCCGTTGCGGCACCAAAAAACAATGCATTTGGCGCTATTTTTATAGAATTTGGCGATACTAAAAAATGCTGCACTTTTTCAGGGCTTGAATTGGTCCCAAAAAGCAGAAAAAAGCTAATTGCCGCTCTCAGCTGCATGCACAAAGGTCCCAAATGCATTCAAACCCTTTGGGACCATCCGAAAAAAATTCCTTTTGTGCAAAAGTACAAAGAAATCGCGATATGCCAGATCCTTAGGGAAAAAACCCCATTTTCAGGCATTCCCAGACCCTAAAAAGCTAATTGCCGCTCTCGGCTGCATGCGCAAAGGTCCCAAATGCATTCAAACCCTTTGGGACCATCCGAAAAAAATTCCTTTTGTGCAAAAGTACAAAGAAATCGCGATATGCCAGATCCTTAGGGAAAAAACCCCATTTTCAGGCATTCCCAGACCCTAAAAAGCTAATTGCCGCTCTCAGCTGCATGCGCAAAGGTCCCAAATTTATTCAAACCCTTTGGAACCATCCGAAAAAAATTCCTTTTGTGCAAAAGTACAAAGAAATCGCGATATGTGAGATCCTTAGGGAAAAAAACCCATTTTGGAGCATTCCCAGAGGCTAAAAAAGGTGTTGCACGTGCTCAGGTGCGCTAAAAATGCTCCCCAGAGGCCCCAAAAAATGCAAATCCCTCGGGGCTATCAGAAAAAAAAGTTTATTGTGTAGAAAGTCTGCGATTTTGTCCATAAGGTGGATATTTCCGTTTTCAGAGGGGTGGGGTGGGTCCCTCAAAAAAGTGCTGATTTTGGTGCAACGGCCCCAGCATAAAAGCACCTCAGATCCCGTTGCGGCACCAAAAAACAATGCATTTGGCGCTATTTTTATAGAATTTGGCGATACTAAAAAATGCTGCACTTTTTCAGGGCTTGAATTGGTCCCAAAAAGCAGAAAAAAGCTAATTGCCGCTCTCAGCTGCATGCACAAAGGTCCCAAATGCATTCAAACCCTTTGGGACCATCCGAAAAAAATTCCTTTTGTGCAAAAGTACAAAGAAATCGCGATATGCCAGATCCTTAGGGAAAAAACCCCATTTTCAGGCATTCCCAGACCCTAAAAAGCTAATTGCCGCTCTCGGCTGCATGCGCAAAGGTCCCAAATGCATTCAAACCCTTTGGGACCATCCGAAAAAAATTCCTTTTGTGCAAAAGTACAAAGAAATCGCAATATGCCAGATCCTTAGGGAAAAAACCCCATTTTCAGGCATTCCCAGACCCTAAAAAGCTAATTGCCGCTCTCAGCTGCATGCGCAAAGGTCCCAAATGCATTCAAACCCTTTGGGACCATCCGAAAAAAATTCCTTTTGTGCAAAAGTACAAAGAAATCGCGATATGTGAGATCCTTAGGGAAAAAACCCCATTTTGGAGCATTCCCAGAGGCTAAAAAAGGTGTTGCACGTGCTCAGGTGCGCTAAAAATGCTCCCCAGAGGCCCCAAAAAATGCAAATCCCTCGGGGCTATCAGAAAAAAAAGTTTATTGTGTAGAAAGTCTGCGATTTTGTCCATAAGGTGGATATTTCCGTTTTCAGAGGGGTGGGGTGGGTCCCTCAAAAAAGTGCTGATTTTGGTGCAACGGCCCCAGCATAAAAGCACCTCAGATCCCGTTGCGGCACCAAAAAACAATGCATTTGGCGCTATTTTTATAGAATTTGGCGATACTAAAAAATGCTGCACTTTTTCAGGGCTTGAATTGGTCCCAAAAAGCAGAAAAAAGCTAATTGCCGCTCTCAGCTGCATGCACAAAGGTCCCAAATGCATTCAAACCCTTTGGGACCATCCGAAAAAAATTCCTTTTGTGCAAAAGTACAAAGAAATCGCGATATGCCAGATCCTTAGGGAAAAAACCCCATTTTCAGGCATTCCCAGACCCTAAAAAGCTAATTGCCGCTCTCGGCTGCATGCGCAAAGGTCCCAAATGCATTCAAACCCTTTGGGACCATCCGAAAAAAATTCCTTTTGTGCAAAAGTACAAAGAAATCGCAATATGCCAGATCCTTAGGGAAAAAACCCCATTTTCAGGCATTCCCAGACCCTAAAAAGCTAATTGCCGCTCTCAGCTGCATGCGCAAAGGTCCCAAATGCATTCAAACCCTTTGGGACCATCCGAAAAAAATTCCTTTTGTGCAAAAGTACCAAGAAATCGCGATATGTGAGATCCTTAGGGAAAAAACCCCATTTTGGAGCATTCCCAGAGGCTAAAAAAGGTGTTGCACGTGCTCAGGTGCGCTAAAAATGCTCCCCAGAGGCCCCAAAAAATGCAAATCCCTCGGGGCTATCAGAAAAAAAAGTTTATTGTGTAGAAAGTCTGCGATTTTGTCCATAAGGTGGATATTTCCGTTTTCAGAGGGGTGGGGTGGGTCCCTCAAAAAAGTGCTGATTTTGGTGCAACGGCCCCAGCATAAAAGCACCTCAGATCCCGTTGCGGCACCAAAAAACAATGCATTTGGCGCTATTTTTATAGAATTTGGCGATACTAAAAAATGCTGCACTTTTTCAGGGCTTGAATTGGTCCCAAAAAGCAGAAAAAAGCTAATTGCCGCTCTCAGCTGCATGCACAAAGGTCCCAAATGCATTCAAACCCTTTGGGACCATCCGAAAAAAATTCCTTTTGTGCAAAAGTACAAAGAAATCGCGATATGCCAGATCCTTAGGGAAAAAACCCCATTTTCAGGCATTCCCAGACCCTAAAATGCTAATTGCCGCTCTCGGCTGCATGCGCAAAGGTCCCAAATGCATTCAAACCCTTTGGGACCATCCGAAAAAAATTCCTTTTGTGCAAAAGTACAAAGAAATCGCGATATGCCAGATCCTTAGGGAAAAAACCCCATTTTCAGGCATTCCCAGACCCTAAAAAGCTAATTGCCGCTCTCAGCTGCATGCGCAAAGGTCCCAAATGCATTCAAACCCTTTGGGACCATCCGAAAAAAATTCCTTTTGCGCAAAAGTACAAAGAAATCGCGATATGTGAGATCCTTAGGGAAAAAACCCCATTTTGGAGCATTCCCAGAGGCTAAAAAAGGTGTTGCACGTGCTCAGGTGCGCTAAAAATGCTCCCCAGAGGCCCCAAAAAATGCAAATCCCTCGGGGCTATCAGAAAAAAAAGTTTATTCTGTAGAAAGTCTGCGATTTTGTCCATAAGGTGGATATTTCCGTTTTCAGAGGGGTGGGGTGGGTCCCTCAAAAAAGTGCTGATTTTGGTGCAACGGCCCCAGCATAAAAGCACCTCAGATCCCGTTGCGGCACCAAAAAACAATGCATTTGGCGCTATTTTTATAGAATTTGGCGATACTAAAAAATGCTGCACTTTTTCAGGGCTTGAATTGGTCCCAAAAAGCAGAAAAAAGCTAATTGCCGCTCTCAGCTGCATCCGCAAAGGTCCCAAATGCATTCAAACCCTTTGGGACCATCCGACAAAAATTCCTTTTGTGCAAAAGTACAAAGAAATCGCGATATGCCAGATCCTTAGGGAAAAAACCCCATTTTCAGGCATTCCCAGACCCTAAAATGCTAATTGCCGCTCTCAGCTGCATGCACAAAGGTCCCAAATGCATTCAAACCCTTTGGGACCATCCGAAAAAAATTCCTTTTGTGCAAAAGTACAAAGAAATCGCGATATGCCAGATCCTTAGGGAAAAAACCCCATTTTCAGGCATTCCCAGACCCTAAAAAGCTAATTGCCGCTCTCGGCTGCATGCGCAAAGGTCCCAAATGCATTCAAACCCTTTGGGACCATCCGAAAAAAATTCCTTTTGTGCAAAAGTACAAAGAAATCGCGATATGCCAGATCCTTAGGGAAAAAACCCCATTTCAGGCATTCCCAGACCCTAAAAAGCTAATTGCCGCTCTCAGCTGCATGCGCAAAGGTCCCAAATGCATTCAAACCCTTTGGGACCATCCGAAAAAAATTCCTTTTGTGCAAAAGTACAAAGAAATCGCGATATGTGAGATCCTTAGGGAAAAAACCCCATTTTGGAGCATTCCCAGAGGCTAAAAAAGGTGTTGCACGTGCTCAGGTGCGCTAAAAATGCTCCCCAGAGGCCCCAAAAAATGCAAATCCCTCGGGGCTATCAGAAAAAAAAGTTTATTGTGTAGAAAGTCTGCGATTTTGTCCATAAGGTGGATATTTCCGTTTTCAGAGGGGTGGGGTGGGTCCCTCAAAAAAGTGCTGATTTTGGTGCAACGGCCCCAGCATAAAAGCACCTCAGATCCCGTTGCGGCACCAAAAAACAATGCATTTGGCGCTATTTTTATAGAATTTGGCGATACTAAAAAATGCTGCACTTTTTCAGGGCTTGAATTGGTCCCAAAAAGCAGAAAAAAGCTAATTGCCGCTCTCAGCTGCATGCACAAAGGTCCCAAATGCATTCAAACCCTTTGGGACCATCCGAAAAAAATTCCTTTTGTGCAAAAGTACAAAGAAATCGCGATATGCCAGATCCTTAGGGAAAAAACCCCATTTTCAGGCATTCCCAGACCCTAAAATGCTAATTGCCGCTCTCGGCTGCATGCGGAAAGGTCCCAAATGCATTCAAACCCTTTGGGACCATCCGAAAAAAATTCCTTTTGTGCAAAAGTACAAAGAAATCGCGATATGCCAGATCCTTAGGGAAAAAAACCCATTTTCAGGCATTCCCAGACCCTAAAAAGCTAATTGCCGCTCTCAGCTGCATGCGCAAAGGTCCCAAATGCATTCAAACCCTTTGGGACCATCCGAAAAAAATTCCTTTTGCGCAAAAGTACAAAGAAATCGCGATATGTGAGATCCTTAGGGAAAAAACCCCATTTTGGAGCATTCCCAGAGGCTAAAAAAGGTGTTGCACGTGCTCAGGTGCGCTAAAAATGCTCCCCAGAGGCCCCAAAAAATGCAAATCCCTCGGGGCTATCAGAAAAAAAAGTTTATTGTGTAGAAAGTCTGCGATTTTGTCCATAAGGTGGATATTTCCGTTTTCAGAGGGGTGGGGTGGGTCCCTCAAAAAAGTGCTGATTTTGGTGCAACGGCCCCAGCATAAAAGCACCTCAGATCCCGTTGCGGCACCAAAAAACAATGCATTTGGCGCTATTTTTATAGAATTTGGCGATACTAAAAAATGCTGCACTTTTTCAGGGCTTGAATTGGTCCCAAAAAGCAGAAAAAAGCTAATTGCCGCTCTCAGCTGCATGCACAAAGGTCCCAAATGCATTCAAACCCTTTGGGACCATCCGAAAAAAATTCCTTTTGTGCAAAAGTACAAAGAAATCGCGATATGCCAGATCCTTAGGGAAAAAACCCCATTTCAGGCATTCCCAGACCCTAAAAAGCTAATTGCCGCTCTCAGCTGCATGCGCAAAGGTCCCAAATGCATTCAAACCCTTTGGGACCATCCGAAAAAAATTCCTTTTGTGCAAAAGTACAAAGAAATCGCGATATGTGAGATCCTTAGGGAAAAAACCCCATTTTGGAGCATTCCCAGAGGCTAAAAAAGGTGTTGCACGTGCTCAGGTGCGCTAAAAATGCTCCCCAGAGGCCCCAAAAAATGCAAATCCCTCGGGGCTATCAGAAAAAAAAGTTTATTGTATAGAAAGTCTGCGATTTTGTCCATAAGGTGGATATTTCCGTTTTCAGAGGGATGGGGTGGGTCCCTCAAAAAAGTGCTGATTTTGGTGCAACGGCCCCAGCATAAAAGCACCTCAGATCCCGTTGCGGCACCAAAAAACAATGCATTTGGCGCTATTTTTATAGAATTTGGCGATACTAAAAAATGCTGCACTTTTTCAGGGCTTGAATTGGTCCCAAAAAGCAGAAAAAAGCTAATTGCCGCTCTCAGCTGCATGCACAAAGGTCCCAAATGCATTCAAACCCTTTGGGACCATCCGAAAAAAATTCCTTTTGTGCAAAAGTACAAAGAAATCGCGATATGCCAGATCCTTAGGGAAAAAACCCCATTTTCAGGCATTCCCAGACCCTAAAATGCTAATTGCCGCTCTCGGCTGCATGCGCAAAGGTCCCAAATGCATTCAAACCCTTTGGGACCATCCGAAAAAAATTCCTTTTGTGCAAAAGTACAAAGAAATCGCGATATGCCAGATCCTTAGGGAAAAAACCCCATTTTCAGGCATTCCCAGACCCTAAAAAGCTAATTGCCGCTCTCAGCTGCATGCGCAAAGGTCCCAAATGCATTCAAACCCTTTGGGACCATCCGAAAAAAATTCCTTTTGCGCAAAAGTACAAAGAAATCGCGATATGTGAGATCCTTAGGGAAAAAACCCCATTTTGGAGCATTCCCAGAGGCTAAAAAAGGTGTTGCACGTGCTCAGGTGCGCTAAAAATGCTCCCCAGAGGCCCCAAAAAATGCAAATCCCTCGGGGCTATCAGAAAAAAAAGTTTATTGTGTAGAAAGTCTGCGATTTTGTCCATAAGGTGGATATTTCCGTTTTCAGAGGGGTGGGGTGGGTCCCTCAAAAAAGTGCTGATTTTGGTGCAACGGCCCCAGCATAAAAGCACCTCAGATCCCGTTGCGGCACCAAAAAACAATGCATTTGGCGCTATTTTTATAGAATTTGGCGATACTAAAAAATGCTGCACTTTTTCAGGGCTTGAATTGGTCCCAAAAAGCAGAAAAAAGCTAATTGCCGCTCTCAGCTGCATGCACAAAGGTCCCAAATGCATTCAAACCCTTTGGGACCATCCGAAAAAAATTCCTTTTGTGCAAAAGTACAAAGAAATCGCGATATGCCAGATCCTTAGGGAAAAAACCCCATTTTCAGGCATTCCCAGACCCTAAAAAGCTAATTGCCGCTCTCGGCTGCATGCGCAAAGGTCCCAAATGCATTCAAACCCTTTGGGACCATCCGAAAAAAATTCCTTTTGTGCAAAAGTACAAAGAAATCGCGATATGCCAGATCCTTAGGGAAAAAACCCCATTTCAGGCATTCCCAGACCCTAAAAAGCTAATTGCCGCTCTCAGCTGCATGCGCAAAGGTCCCAAATGCATTCAAACCCTTTGGGACCATCCGAAAAAAATTCCTTTTGTGCAAAAGTACAAAGAAATCGCGATATGTGAGATCCTTAGGGAAAAAACCCCATTTTGGAGCATTCCCAGAGGCTAAAAAAGGTGTTGCACGTGCTCAGGTGCGCTAAAAATGCTCCCCAGAGGCCCCAAAAAATGCAAATCCCTCGGGGCTATCAGAAAAAAAAGTTTATTGTATAGAAAGTCTGCGATTTTGTCCATAAGGTGGATATTTCCGTTTTCAGAGGGATGGGGTGGGTCCCTCAAAAAAGTGCTGATTTTGGTGCAACGGCCCCAGCATAAAAGCACCTCAGATCCCGTTGCGGCACCAAAAACAATGCATTTGGCGCTATTTTTATAGAATTTGGCGATACTAAAAAATGCTGCACTTTTTCAGGGCTTGAATTGGTCCCAAAAAGCAGAAAAAAGCTAATTGCCGCTCTCAGCTGCATGCACAAAGGTCCCAAATGCATTCAAACCCTTTGGGACCATCCGAAAAAAATTCCTTTTGTGCAAAAGTACAAAGAAATCGCGATATGCCAGATCCTTAGGGAAAAAACCCCATTTTCAGGCATTCCCAGACCCTAAAATGCTAATTGCCGCTCTCGGCTGCATGCGCAAAGGTCCCAAATGCATTCAAACCCTTTGGGACCATCCGAAAAAAATTCCTTTTGTGCAAAAGTACAAAGAAATCGCGATATGCCAGATCCTTAGGGAAAAAACCCCATTTTCAGGCATTCCCAGACCCTAAAAAGCTAATTGCCGCTCTCAGCTGCATGCGCAAAGGTCCCAAATGCATTCAAACCCTTTGGGACCATCCGAAAAAAATTCCTTTTGTGCAAAAGTACAAAGAAATCGCGATATGTGAGATCCTTAGGGAAAAAACCCCATTTTGGAGCATTCCCAGAGGCTAAAAAAGGTGTTGCACGTGCTCAGGTGCGCTAAAAATGCTCCCCAGAGGCCCCAAAAATGCAAATCCCTCGGGGCTATGAGAAAAAAAGTTTATTGTGTAGAAAGTCTGCGATTTTGTCCATAAGGTGGATATTTCCGTTTTCAGAGGGATGGGGTGGGTCCCTCAAAAAAGTGCTGATTTTGGTGCAACGGCCCCAGCATAAAAGCACCTCAGATCCCGTTGCGGCACCAAAAAACAATGCATTTGGCGCTATTTTTATAGAATTTGGCGATACTAAAAAATGCTGCACTTTTTCAGGGCTTGAATTGGTCCCAAAAAGCAGAAAAAAGCTAATTGCCGCTCTCAGCTGCATGCACAAAGGTCCCAAATGCATTCAAACCCTTTGGGACCATCCGAAAAAAATTCCTTTTGTGCGAAAGTACAAAGAAATCGCGATATGCCAGATCCTTAGGGAAAAAACCCCATTTTCAGGCATTCCCAGACCCTAAAAAGCTAATTGCCGCTCTCGGCTGCATGCGCAAAGGTCCCAAATGCATTCAAACCCTTTGGGACCATCCGAAAAAAATTCCTTTTGTGCAAAAGTACAAAGAAATCGCGATATGTGAGATCCTTAGGGAAAAAACCCCATTTTGGAGCATTCCCAGAGGCTAAAAAAGGTGTTGCACGTGCTCAGGTGCGCTAAAAATGCTCCCCAGAGGCCCCAAAAAATGCAAATCCCTCGGGGCTATCAGAAAAAAAAGTTTATTGTGTAGAAAGTCTGCGATTTTGTCCATAAGGTGGATATTTCCGTTTTCAGAGGGGTGGGGTGGGTCCCTCAAAAAAGTGCTGATTTTGGTGCAACGGCCCCAGCATAAAAGCACCTCAGATCCCGTTGCGGCACCAAAAAACAATGCATTTGGCGCTATTTTTATAGAATTTGGCGATACTAAAAAATGCTGCACTTTTTCAGGGCTTGAATTGGTCCCAAAAAGCAGAAAAAAGCTAATTGCCCCTCTCACCTGCATGCGCAAAGGTCCCAAATGCATTCAAACCCTTTGGGACCATCCGACAAAAATTCCTTTTGTGCAAAAGTACAAAGAAATCGCGATATGCCAGATCCTTAGGGAAAAAACCCCATTTTCAGGCATTCCCAGACCCTAAAAAGCTAATTGCCGCTCTCGGCTGCATGCGCAAAGGTCCCAAATGCATTCAAACCCCATGGGACCATCCGAAAAAAATTCCTTTTGTGCAAAAGTACAAAGAAATCGCGATATGCCAGATCCTTAGGGAAAAAACCCCATTTTCAGGCATTCCCAGACCCTAAAAAGCTAATTGCCGCTCTCAGCTGCATGCGCAAAGGTCCCAAATGCATTCAAACCCTTTGGGACCATCCGAAAAAAATTCCTTTTGTGCAAAAGTACAAAGAAATCGCGATATGTGAGATCCTTAGGGAAAAAACCCCATTTTGGAGCATTCCCAGAGGCTAAAAAAGGTGTTGCACGTGCTCAGGTGCGCTAAAAATGCTCCCCAGAGGCCCCAAAAAATGCAAATCCCTCGGGGCTATCAGAAAAAAAAGTTTATTGTGTAGAAAGTCTGCGATTTTGTCCATAAGGTGGATATTTCCGTTTTCAGAGGGGTGGGGTGGGTCCCTCAAAAAAGTGCTGATTTTGGTGCAACGGCCCCAGCATAAAAGCACCTCAGATCCCGTTGCGGCACCAAAAAACAATGCATTTGGCGCTATTTTTATAGAATTTGGCGATACTAAAAAATGCTGCACTTTTTCAGGGCTTGAATTGGTCCCAAAAAGCAGAAAAAAGCTAATTGCCGTTCTCCGCTGCATGCACAAAGGTCCCAAATGCATTCAAACCCTTTGGGACCATCCGAAAAAAATTCCTTTTGTGCAAAAGTACAAAGAAATCGCGATATGCCAGATCCTTAGGGAAAAAACCCCATTTTCAGGCATTCCCAGACCCTAAAAAGCTAATTGCCGCTCTCGGCTGCATGCGCAAAGGTCCCAAATGCATTCAAACCCTTTGGGACCATCCGAAAAAAATTCCTTTTGTGCAAAAGTACAAAGAAATCGCGATATGCCAGATCCTTAGGGAAAAAACCCCATTTTCAGGCATTCCCAGACCCTAAAAAGCTAATTGCCGCTCTCAGCTGCATGCGCAAAGGTCCCAAATGCATTCAAACCCTTTGGGACCATCCGAAAAAATTCCTTTTGTGCAAAAGTACAAAGAAATCGCGATATGTGAGATCCTTAGGGAAAAAACCCCATTTTGGAGCATTCCCAGAGGCTAAAAAAGGTGTTGCACGTGCTCAGGTGCGCTAAAAATGCACCCCAGAGGCCCCAAAAAATGCAAATCCCTCGGGGCTATCAGAAAAAAAAGTTTATTGTGTAGAAAGTCTGCGATTTTGTCCATAAGGTGGATATTTCCGTTTTCAGAGGGGTGGGGTGGGTCCCTCAAAAAAGTGCTGATTTTGGTGCAACGGCCCCAGCATAAAAGCACCTCAGATCCCGTTGCGGCACCAAAAAACAATGCATTTGGCGCTATTTTTATAGAATTTGGCGATACTAAAAAATGCTGCACTTTTTCAGGGCTTGAATTGGTCCCAAAAAGCAGAAAAAAGCTAATTGCCGCTCTCAGCTGCATGCACAAAGGTCCCAAATGCATTCAAACCCTTTGGGACCATCCGAAAAAAATTCCTTTTGTGCAAAAGTACAAAGAAATCGCGATATGCCAGATCCTTAGGGAAAAAACCCCATTTTCAGGCATTCCCAGACCCTAAAAAGCTAATTGCCGCTCTCGGCTGCATGCGCAAAGGTCCCAAATGCATTCAAACCCTTTGGGACCATCCGAAAAAAATTCCTTTTGTGCAAAAGTACAAAGAAATCGCGATATGCCAGATCCTTAGGGAAAAAACCCCATTTTCAGGCATTCCCAGACCCTAAAAAGCTAATTGCCGCTCTCAGCTGCATGCGCAAAGGTCCCAAATGCATTCAAACCCTTTGGGACCATCCGAAAAAAATTCCTTTTGTGCAAAAGTACAAAGAAATCGCGATATGTGAGATCCTTAGGGAAAAAACCCCATTTTGGAGCATTCCCAGAGGCTAAAAAAGGTGTTGCACGTGCTCAGGTGCGCTAAAAATGCTCCCCAGAGGCCCCAAAAAATGCAAATCCCTCGGGGCTATCAGAAAAAAAGTTTATTGTGTAGAAAGTCTGCGATTTTGTCCATAAGGTGGATATTTCCGTTTTCAGAGGGATGGGGTGGGTCCCTCAAAAAAGTGCTGATTTTGGTGCAACGGCCCCAGCATAAAAGCACCTCAGATCCCGTTGCGGCACCAAAAAACAATGCATTTGGCGCTATTTTTATAGAATTTGGCGATACTAAAAAATGCTGCACTTTTTCAGGGCTTGAATTGGTCCCAAAAAGCAGAAAAAAGCTAATTGCCGCTCTCAGCTGCATGCACAAAGGTCCCAAATGCATTCAAACCCTTTGGGACCATCCGAAAAAAATTCCTTTTGTGCAAAAGTACAAAGAAATCGCGATATGCCAGATCCTTTGGGAAAAAACCCCATTTTCAGGCATTCCCAGACCCTAAAATGCTAATTGCCGCTCTCGGCTGCATGCGCAAAGGTCCCAAATGCATTCAAACCCTTTGGGACCATCCGAAAAAAATTCCTTTTGTGCAAAAGTACAAAGAAATCGCGATATGCCAGATCCTTAGGGAAAAAACCCCATTTTCAGGCATTCCCAGACCCTAAAAAGCTAATTGCCGCTCTCAGCTGCATGCGCAAAGGTCCCAAATGCATTCAAACCCTTTGGGACCATCCGAAAAAAATTCCTTTTGTGCAAAAGTACAAAGAAATCGCGATATGTGAGATCCTTAGGGAAAAAACCCCATTTTGGAGCATTCCCAGAGGCTAAAAAAGGTGTTGCACGTGCTCAGGTGCGCTAAAAATGCTCCCCAGAGGCCCCAAAAAATGCAAATCCCTCGGGGCTATCAGAAAAAAAGTTTATTGTGTAGAAAGTCTGCGATTTTGTCCATAAGGTGGATATTTCCGTTTTCAGAGGGGTGGGGTGGGTCCCTCAAAAAAGTGCTGATTTTGGTGCAACGGCCCCAGCATAAAAGCACCTCAGATCCCGTTGCGGCACCAAAAAACAATGCATTTGGCGCTATTTTTATAGAATTTGGCGATACTAAAAAATGCTGCACTTTTTCAGGGCTTGAATTGGTCCCAAAAAGCAGAAAAAAGCTAATTGCCGCTCTCAGCTGCATGCACAAAGGTCCCAAATGCATTCAAACCCTTTGGGACCATCCGAAAAAAATTCCTTTTGTGCGAAAGTACAAAGAAATCGCGATATGCCAGATCCTTAGGGAAAAAACCCCATTTTCAGGCATTCCCAGACCCTAAAAAGCTAATTGCCGCTCTCGGCTGCATGCGCAAAGGTCCCAAATGCATTCAAACCCTTTGGGACCATCCGAAAAAAATTCCTTTTGTGCAAAAGTACAAAGAAATCGCGATATGTGAGATCCTTAGGGAAAAAACCCCATTTTGGAGCATTCCCAGAGGCTAAAAAAGGTGTTGCACGTGCTCAGGTGCGCTAAAAATGCTCCCCAGAGGCCCCAAAAAATGCAAATCCCTCGGGGCTATCAGAAAAAAAAGTTTATTGTGTAGAAAGTCTGCGATTTTGTCCATAAGGTGGATATTTCCGTTTTCAGAGGGGTGGGGTGGGTCCCTCAAAAAAGTGCTGATTTTGGTGCAACGGCCCCAGCATAAAAGCACCTCAGATCCCGTTGCGGCACCAAAAAACAATGCATTTGGCGCTATTTTTATAGAATTTGGCGATACTAAAAAATGCTGCACTTTTTCAGGGCTTGAATTGGTCCCAAAAAGCAGAAAAAAGCTAATTGCCCCTCTCACCTGCATGCGCAAAGGTCCCAAATGCATTCAAACCCTTTGGGACCATCCGACAAAAATTCCTTTTGTGCAAAAGTACAAAGAAATCGCGATATGCCAGATCCTTAGGGAAAAAACCCCATTTTCAGGCATTCCCAGACCCTAAAAAGCTAATTGCCGCTCTCGGCTGCATGCGCAAAGGTCCCAAATGCATTCAAACCCTATGGGACCATCCGAAAAAAATTCCTTTTGTGCAAAAGTACAAAGAAATCGCGATATGCCAGATCCTTAGGGAAAAAACCCCATTTTCAGGCATTCCCAGACCCTAAAAAGCTAATTGCCGCTCTCAGCTGCATGCGCAAAGGTCCCAAATGCATTCAAACCCTTTGGGACCATCCGAAAAAAATTCCTTTTGTGCAAAAGTACAAAGAAATCGCGATATGTGAGATCCTTAGGGAAAAAACCCCATTTTGGAGCATTCCCAGAGGCTAAAAAAGGTGTTGCACGTGCTCAGGTGCGCTAAAAATGCTCCCCAGAGGCCCCCAAAAATGCAAATCCCTCGGGGCTATCAGAAAAAAAAGTTTATTGTGTAGAAAGTCTGCGATTTTGTCCATAAGGTGGATATTTCCGTTTTCAGAGGGGTGGGGTGGGTCCCTCAAAAAAGTGCTGATTTTGGTGCAACGGCCCCAGCATAAAAGCACCTCAGATCCCGTTGCGGCACCAAAAAACAATGCATTTGGCGCTATTTTTATAGAATTTGGCGATACTAAAAAATGCTGCACTTTTTCAGGGCTTGAATTGGTCCCAAAAAGCAGAAAAAAGCTAATTGCCGCTCTCAGCTGCATGCACAAAGGTCCCAAATGCATTCAAACCCTTTGGGACCATCCGAAAAAAATTCCTTTTGTGCAAAAGTACAAAGAAATCGCGATATGCCAGATCCTTAGGGAAAAAACCCCATTTTCAGGCATTCCCAGACCCTAAAAAGCTAATTGCCGCTCTCGGCTGCATGCGCAAAGGTCCCAAATGCATTCAAACCCTTTGGGACCATCCGAAAAAAATTCCTTTTGTGCAAAAGTACAAAGAAATCGCGATATGCCAGATCCTTAGGGAAAAAACCCCATTTTCAGGCATTCCCAGACCCTAAAAAGCTAATTGCCGCTCTCAGCTGCATGCGCAAAGGTCCCAAATGCATTCAAACCCTTTGGGACCATCCGAAAAAATTCCTTTTGTGCAAAAGTACAAAGAAATCGCGATATGTGAGATCCTTAGGGAAAAAACCCCATTTTGGAGCATTCCCAGAGGCTAAAAAAGGTGTTGCACGTGCTCAGGTGCGCTAAAAATGCACCCCAGAGGCCCCAAAAAATGCAAATCCCTCGGGGCTATCAGAAAAAAAAGTTTATTGTGTAGAAAGTCTGCGATTTTGTCCATAAGGTGGATATTTCCGTTTTCAGAGGGGTGGGGTGGGTCCCTCAAAAAAGTGCTGATTTTGGTGCAACGGCCCCAGCATAAAAGCACCTCAGATCCCGTTGCGGCACCAAAAAACAATGCATTTGGCGCTATTTTTATAGAATTTGGCGATACTAAAAAATGCTGCACTTTTTCAGGGCTTGAATTGGTCCCAAAAAGCAGAAAAAAGCTAATTGCCGCTCTCAGCTGCATGCACAAAGGTCCCAAATGCATTCAAACCCTTTGGGACCATCCGAAAAAAATTCCTTTTGTGCAAAAGTACAAAGAAATCGCGATATGCCAGATCCTTAGGGAAAAAACCCCATTTTCAGGCATTCCCAGACCCTAAAAAGCTAATTGCCGCTCTCGGCTGCATGCGCAAAGGTCCCAAATGCATTCAAACCCTTTGGGACCATCCGAAAAAAATTCCTTTTGTGCAAAAGTACAAAGAAATCGCGATATGCCAGATCCTTAGGGAAAAAACCCCATTTTCAGGCATTCCCAGACCCTAAAAAGCTAATTGCCGCTCTCGGCTGCATGCGCAAAGGTCCCAAATGCATTCAAACCCTTTGGGACCATCCGAAAAAAATTCCTTTTGTGCAAAAGTACAAAGAAATCGCGATATGCCAGATCCTTAGGGAAAAAACCCCATTTTCAGGCATTCCCAGACCCTAAAAAGCTAATTGCCGCTCTCGGCTGCATGCGCAAAGGTCCCAAATGCATTCAAACCCTTTGGGACCATCCGAAAAAAATTCCTTTTGTGCAAAAGTACAAAGAAATCGCGATATGCCAGATCCTTAGGGAAAAAAACCCCATTTCAGGCATTCCCAGACCCTAAAAAGCTAATTGCCGCTCTCAGCTGCATGCGCAAAGGTCCCAAATGCATTCAAACCCTTTGGGACCATCCGAAAAAAATTCCTTTTGTGCAAAAGTACAAAGAAATCGCGATATGTGAGATCCTTAGGGAAAAAACCCCATTTTGGAGCATTCCCAGAGGCTAAAAAAGGTGTTGCACGTGCTCAGGTGCGCTAAAAATGCTCCCCAGAGGCCCCAAAAAATGCAAATCCCTCGGGGCTATCAGAAAAAAAAGTTTATTGTGTAGAAAGTCTGCGATTTTGTCCATAAGGTGGATATTTCCGTTTTCAGAGGGGTGGGGTGGGTCCCTCAAAAAAGTGCTGATTTTGGTGCAACGGCCCCAGCATAAAAGCACCTCAGATCCCGTTGCGGCACCAAAAAACAATGCATTTGGCGCTATTTTTATAGAATTTGGCGATACTAAAAAATGCTGCACTTTTTCAGGGCTTGAATTGGTCCCAAAAAGCAGAAAAAAGCTAATTGCCGCTCTCGGCTGCATGCGCAAAGGACCCAAATGCATTCAATCCCTTTGGGACCATCCGAAAAAAATTCCTTTTGTGCAAAAGTACAAAGAAATCGCGATATGCCAGATCCTTAGGGAAAAAACCCCATTTTCAGGCATTCCCAGACCCTAAAAAGCTAATTGCCGCTCTCAGCTGCATGCGCAAAGGTCCCAAATGCATTCAAACCCTTTGGGACCATCCGAAAAAAATTCCTTTTGTGCAAAAGTACAAAGAAATCGCGATATGTGAGATCCTTAGGGAAAAAACCCCATTTTGGAGCATTCCCAGAGGCTAAAAAAGGTGTTGCACGTGCTCAGGTGCGCTAAAAATGCTCCCCAGAGGCCCCAAAAAATGCAAATCCCTCGGGGCTATCAGAAAAAAAAGTTTATTGTGTAGAAAGTCTGCGATTTTGTCCATAAGGTGGATATTTCCGTTTTCAGAGGGGTGGGGTGGGTCCCTCAAAAAAGTGCTGATTTTGGTGCAACGGCCCCAGCATAAAAGCACCTCAGATCCCGTTGCGGCACCAAAAAACAATGCATTTGGCGCTATTTTTATAGAATTTGGCGATACTAAAAAATGCTGCACTTTTTCAGGGCTTGAATTGGTCCCAAAAAGCAGAAAAAAGCTAATTGCCGCTCTCAGCTGCATGCACAAAGGTCCCAAATGCATTCAAACCCTTTGGGACCATCCGAAAAAAATTCCTTTTGTGCGAAAGTACAAAGAAATCGCGATATGCCAGATCCTTAGGGAAAAAACCCCATTTTCAGGCATTCCCAGACCCTAAAAAGCTAATTGCCGCTCTCGGCTGCATGCGCAAAGGTCCCAAATGCATTCAAACCCTTTGGGACCATCCGAAAAAAATTCCTTTTGTGCAAAAGTACAAAGAAATCGCGATATGCCAGATCCTTAGGGAAAAAAACCCCATTTTCAGGCATTCCCAGACCCTAAAAAGCTAATTGCCGCTCTCAGCTGCATGCGCGAAGGTCCCAAATGCATTCAAACCCTTTGGGACCATCCGAAAAAAATTCCTTTTGTGCAAAAGTACAAAGAAATCGCGATATGTGAGATCCTTAGGGAAAAAACCCCATTTTGGAGCATTCCCAGAGGCTAAAAAAGGTGTTGCACGTGCTCAGGTGCGCTAAAAATGCTCCCCAGAGGCCCCAAAAAATGCAAATCCCTCGGGGCTATCAGAAAAAAAAGTTTATTGTGTAGAAAGTCTGCGATTTTGTCCATAAGGTGGATATTTCCGTTTTCAGAGGGGTGGGGTGGGTCCCTCAAAAAAGTGCTGATTTTGGTGCAACGGCCCCAGCATAAAAGCACCTCAGATCCCGTTGCGGCACCAAAAAACAATGCATTTGGCGCTATTTTTATAGAATTTGGCGATACTAAAAAATGCTGCACTTTTTCAGGGCTTGAATTGGTCCCAAAAAGCAGAAAAAAGCTAATTGCCGCTCTCAGCTGCATGCACAAAGGTCCCAAATGCATTCAAACCCTTTGGGACCATCCGAAAAAAATTCCTTTTGTGCAAAAGTACAAAGAAATCGCGATATGCCAGATCCTTAGGGAAAAAACCCCATTTTCAGGCATTCCCAGACCTTAAAATGCTAATTGCCGCTCTCGGCTGCATGCGCAAAGGTCCCAAATGCATTCAAACCCTTTGGGACCATCCGAAAAAAATTCCTTTTGTGCAAAAGTACAAAGAAATCGCGATATGCCAGATCCTTAGGGAAAAAACCCCATTTTCAGGCATTCCCAGACCCTAAAAAGCTAATTGCCGCTCTCAGCTGCATGCGCAAAGGTCCCAAATGCATTCAAACCCTTTGGGACCATCCGAAAAAAATTCCTTTTGTGCAAAAGTACAAAGAAATCGCGATATGTGAGATCCTTAGGGAAAAAACCCCATTTTGGAGCATTCCCAGAGGCTAAAAAAGGTGTTGCACGTGCTCAGGTGCGCTAAAAATGCTCCCCAGAGGCCCCAAAAAATGCAAATCCCTCGGGGCTATCAGAAAAAAAAAGTTTATTGTGTAGAAAGTCTGCGATTTTGTCCATAAGGTGGATATTTCCGTTTTCAGAGGGGTGGGGTGGGTCCCTCAAAAAAGTGCTGATTTTGGTGCAACGGCCCCAGCATAAAAGCACCTCAGATCCCGTTGCGGCACCAAAAAACAATGCATTTGGCGCTATTTTTATAGAATTTGGCGATACTAAAAAATGCTGCACTTTTTCAGGGCTTGAATTGGTCCCAAAAAGCAGAAAAAAGCTAATTGCCGCTCTCAGCTGCATGCACAAAGGTCCCAAATGCATTCAAACCCTTTGGGACCATCCGAAAAAAATTCCTTTTGTGCAAAAGTACAAAGAAATCGCGATATGCCAGATCCTTAGGGAAAAAACCCCATTTTCAGGCATTCCCAGACCCTAAAAAGCTAATTGCCGCTCTCGGCTGCATGCGCAAAGGTCCCAAATGCATTCAAACCCTTTGGGACCATCCGAAAAAAATTCCTTTTGTGCAAAAGTACAAAGAAATCGCGATATGCCAGATCCTTAGGGAAAAAACCCCATTTTCAGGCATTCCCAGACCCTAAAAAGCTAATTGCCGCTCTCAGCTGCATGCGCAAAGGTCCCAAATGCATTCAAACCCTTTGGGACCATCCGAAAAAAATTCCTTTTGTGCAAAAGTACAAAGAAATCGCGATATGTGAGATCCTTAGGGAAAAAACCCCATTTTGGAGCATTCCCAGAGGCTAAAAAAGGTGTTGCACGTGCTCAGGTGCGCTAAAAATGCTCCCCAGAGGCCCCAAAAAATGCAAATCCCTCGGGGCTATCAGAAAAAAAAGTTTATTGTGTAGAAAGTCTGCGATTTTGTCCATAAGGTGGATATTTCCGTTTTCAGAGGGGTGGGGTGGGTCCCTCAAAAAAGTGCTGATTTTGGTGCAACGGCCCCAGCATAAAAGCACCTCAGATCCCGTTGCGGCACCAAAAAACAATGCATTTGGCGCTATTTTTATAGAATTTGGCGATACTAAAAAATGCTGCACTTTTTCAGGGCTTGAATTGGTCCCAAAAAGCAGAAAAAAGCTAATTGCCGCTCTCAGCTGCATGCACAAAGGTCCCAAATGCATTCAAACCCTTTGGGACCATCCGAAAAAAATTCCTTTTGTGCAAAAGTACAAAGAAATCGCGATATGCCAGATCCTTAGGGAAAAAACCCCATTTTCAGGCATTCCCAGACCCTAAAATGCTAATTGCCGCTCTCGGCTGCATGCGCAAAGGTCCCAAATGCATTCAAACCCTTTGGGACCATCCGAAAAAAATTCCTTTTGTGCAAAAGTACAAAGAAATCGCGATATGCCAGATCCTTAGGGAAAAAACCCCATTTTCAGGCATTCCCAGACCCTAAAAAGCTAATTGCCGCTCTCAGCTGCATGCGCAAAGGTCCCAAATGCATTCAAACCCTTTGGGACCATCCGAAAAAAAATTCCTTTTGTGCAAAAGTACAAAGAAATCGCGATATGTGAGATCCTTAGGGAAAAAACCCCATTTTGGAGCATTCCCAGAGACTAAAAAAGGTGTTGCACGTGCTCAGGTGCGCTAAAAATGCTCCCCAGAGGCCCCAAAAAATGCAAATCCCTCGGGGCTATCAGAAAAAAAAGTTTATTGTGTAGAAAGTCTGCGATTTTGTCCATAAGGTGGATATTTCCGTTTTCAGAGGGGTGGGGTGGGTCCCTCAAAAAAGTGCTGATTTTGGTGCAACGGCCCCAGCATAAAAGCACCTCAGATCCCGTTGCGGCACCAAAAAACAATGCATTTGGCGCTATTTTTATAGAATTTGGCGATACTAAAAAATGCTGCACTTTTTCAGGGCTTGAATTGGTCCCAAAAAGCAGAAAAAAGCTAATTGCCGCTCTCAGCTGCATGCACAAAGGTCCCAAATGCATTCAAACCCTTTGGGACCATCCGAAAAAAATTCCTCTTGTGCAAAAGTACAAAGAAATCGCGATATGCCAGATCCTTAGGGAAAAAACCCCATTTTCAGGCATTCCCAGACCCTAAAAACCTAATTGCCGCTCTCGGCTGCATGCGCAAAGGTCCCAAATGCATTCAAACCCTTTGGGACCATCCGACAAAAATTCCTTTTGTGCAAAAGTACAAAGAAATCGCGATATGCCAGATCCTTAGGGAAAAAACCCCATTTTCAGGCATTCCCAGACCCTAAAAAGCTAATTGCCGCTCTCAGCTGCATGCGCAAAGGTCCCAAATGCATTCAAACCCTTTGGGACCATCCGAAAAAAATTCCTTTTGTGCAAAAGTACAAAGAAATCGCGATATGTGAGATCCTTAGGGAAAAAACCCCATTTTGGAGCATTCCCAGAGGCTAAAAAAGGTGTTGCACGTGCTCAGGTGCGCTAAAAATGCTCCCCAGAGGCCCCAAAAAATGCAAATCCCTCGGGGCTATCAGAAAAAAAAGGTTATTGTGTAGAAAGTCTGCGATTTTGTCCATAAGGTGGATATTTCCGTTTTCAGAGGGGTGGGGTGGGTCCCTCAAAAAAGTGCTGATTTTGGTGCAACGGCCCCAGCATAAAAGCACCTCAGATCCCGTTGCGGCACCAAAAAACAATGCATTTGGCGCTATTTTTATAGAATTTGGCGATACTAAAAAATGCTGCACTTTTTCAGGGCTTGAATTGGTCCCAAAAAGCAGAAAAAAGCTAATTGCCGCTCTCGGCTGCATGCGCAAAGGACCCAAATGCATTCAAACCCTTTGGGACCATCCGAAAAAAATTCCTTTTGTGCAAAAGTACAAAGAAATCGCGATATGCCAGATCCTTAGGGAAAAAACCCCATTTTCAGGCATTCCCAGACCCTAAAAAGCTAATTGCCGCTCTCAGCTGCATGCGCAAAGGTCCCAAATGCATTCAAACCCTTTGGGACCATCCGAAAAAAATTCCTTTTGTGCAAAAGTACAAAGAAATCGCGATATGTGAGATCCTTAGGGAAAAAACCCCATTTTGGAGCATTCCCAGAGGCTAAAAAAGGTGTTGCACGTGCTCAGGTGCGCTAAAAATGCTCCCCAGAGGCCCCAAAAAATGCAAATCCCTCGGGGCTATCAGAAAAAAAAGTTTATTGTGTAGAAAGTCTGCGATTTTGTCCATAAGGTGGATATTTCCGTTTTCAGAGGGGTGGGGTGGGTCCCTCAAAAAAGTGCTGATTTTGGTGCAACGGCCCCAGCATAAAAGCACCTCAGATCCCGTTGCGGCACCAAAAAACAATGCATTTGGCGCTATTTTTATAGAATTTGGCGATACTAAAAAATGCTGCACTTTTTCAGGGCTTGAATTGGTCCCAAAAAGCAGAAAAAAGCTAATTGCCGCTCTCAGCTGCATGCACAAAGGTCCCAAATGCATTCAAACCCTTTGGGACCATCCGAAAAAAATTCCTTTTGTGCGAAAGTACAAAGAAATCGCGATATGCCAGATCCTTAGGGAAAAAACCCCATTTTCAGGCATTCCCAGACCCTAAAAACCTAATTGCCGCTCTCGGCTGCATGCGCAAAGGTCCCAAATGCATTCAAACCCTTTGGGACCATCCGAAAAAAATTCCTTTTGTGCAAAAGTACAAAGAAATCGCGATATGCCAGATCCTTAGGGAAAAAAACCCCATTTTCAGGCATTCCCAGACCCTAAAAAGCTAATTGCCGCTCTCAGCTGCATGCGCAAAGGTCCCAAATGCATTCAAACCCTTTGGGACCATCCGAAAAAAATTCCTTTTGTGCAAAAGTACAAAGAAATCGCGATATGTGAGATCCTTAGGGAAAAAACCCCATTTTGGAGCATTCCCAGAGGCTAAAAAAGGTGTTGCACGTGCTCAGGTGCGCTAAAAATGCTCCCCAGAGGCCCCAAAAAATGCAAATCCCTCGGGGCTATCAGAAAAAAAAGTTTATTGTGTAGAAAGTCTGCGATTTTGTCCATAAGGTGGATATTTCCGTTTTCAGAGGGGTGGGGTGGGTCCCTCAAAAAAGTGCTGATTTTGGTGCAACGGCCCCAGCATAAAAGCACCTCAGATCCCGTTGCGGCACCAAAAAACAATGCATTTGGCGCTATTTTTATAGAATTTGGCGATACTAAAAAATGCTGCACTTTTTCAGGGCTTGAATTGGTCCCAAAAAGCAGAAAAAAGCTAATTGCCGCTCTCAGCTGCATGCACAAAGGTCCCAAATGCATTCAAACCCTTTGGGACCATCCGAAAAAAATTCCTTTTGTGCAAAAGTACAAAGAAATCGCGATATGCCAGATCCTTAGGGAAAAAACCCCATTTTCAGGCATTCCCAGACCCTAAAAAGCTAATTGCCGCTCTCGGCTGCATGCGCAAAGGTCCCAAATGCATTCAAACCCTTTGGGACCATCCGAAAAAAATTCCTTTTGTGCAAAAGTACAAAGAAATCGCGATATGCCAGATCCTTAGGGAAAAAACCCCATTTTCAGGCATTCCCAGACCCTAAAAAGCTAATTGCCGCTCTCAGCTGCATGCGCAAAGGTCCCAAATGCATTCAAACCCTTTGGGACCATCCGAAAAAATTCCTTTTGTGCAAAAGTACAAAGAAATCGCGATATGTGAGATCCTTAGGGAAAAAACCCCATTTTGGAGCATTCCCAGAGGCTAAAAAAGGTGTTGCACGTGCTCAGGTGCGCTAAAAATGCACCCCAGAGGCCCCAAAAAATGCAAATCCCTCGGGGCTATCAGAAAAAAAAGTTTATTGTGTAGAAAGTCTGCGATTTTGTCCATAAGGTGGATATTTCCGTTTTCAGAGGGGTGGGGTGGGTCCCTCAAAAAAGTGCTGATTTTGGTGCAACGGCCCCAGCATAAAAGCACCTCAGATCCCGTTGCGGCACCAAAAAACAATGCATTTGGCGCTATTTTTATAGAATTTGGCGATACTAAAAAATGCTGCACTTTTTCAGGGCTTGAATTGGTCCCAAAAAGCAGAAAAAAGCTAATTGCCGCTCTCAGCTGCATGCACAAAGGTCCCAAATGCATTCAAACCCTTTGGGACCATCCGAAAAAAATTCCTTTTGTGCAAAAGTACAAAGAAATCGCGATATGCCAGATCCTTAGGGAAAAAACCCCATTTTCAGGCATTCCCAGACCCTAAAAAGCTAATTGCCGCTCTCGGCTGCATGCGCAAAGGTCCCAAATGCATTCAAACCCTTTGGGACCATCCGAAAAAAATTCCTTTTGTGCAAAAGTACAAAGAAATCGCGATATGCCAGATCCTTAGGGAAAAAACCCCATTTTCAGGCATTCCCAGACCCTAAAAAGCTAATTGCCGCTCTCAGCTGCATGCGCAAAGGTCCCAAATGCATTCAAACCCTTTGGGACCATCCGAAAAAAATTCCTTTTGTGCAAAAGTACAAAGAAATCGCGATATGTGAGATCCTTAGGGAAAAAACCCCATTTTGGAGCATTCCCAGAGGCTAAAAAAGGTGTTGCACGTGCTCAGGTGCGCTAAAAATGCTCCCCAGAGGCCCCAAAAAATGCAAATCCCTCGGGGCTATCAGAAAAAAAAGTTTATTGTGTAGAAAGTCTGCGATTTTGTCCATAAGGTGGATATTTCCGTTTTCAGAGGGGTGGGGTGGGTCCCTCAAAAAAGTGCTGATTTTGGTGCAACGGCCCCAGCATAAAAGCACCTCAGATCCCGTTGCGGCACCAAAAAACAATGCATTTGGCGCTATTTTTATAGAATTTGGCGATACTAAAAAATGCTGCACTTTTTCAGGGCTTGAATTGGTCCCAAAAAGCAGAAAAAAGCTAATTGCCGCTCTCGGCTGCATGCGCAAAGGACCCAAATGCATTCAAACCCTTTGGGACCATCCGAAAAAAATTCCTTTTGTGCAAAAGTACAAAGAAATCGCGATATGCCAGATCCTTAGGGAAAAAACCCCATTTTCAGGCATTCCCAGACCCTAAAAAGCTAATTGCCGCTCTCAGCTGCATGCGCAAAGGTCCCAAATGCATTCAAACCCTTTGGGACCATCCGAAAAAAATTCCTTTTGTGCAAAAGTACAAAGAAATCGCGATATGTGAGATCCTTAGGGAAAAAACCCCATTTTGGAGCATTCCCAGAGGCTAAAAAAGGTGTTGCACGTGCTCAGGTGCGCTAAAAATGCTCCCCAGAGGCCCCAAAAAATGCAAATCCCTCGGGGCTATCAGAAAAAAAAGTTTATTGTGTAGAAAGTCTGCGATTTTGTCCATAAGGTGGATATTTCCGTTTTCAGAGGGGTGGGGTGGGTCCCTCAAAAAAGTGCTGATTTTGGTGCAACGGCCCCAGCATAAAAGCACCTCAGATCCCGTTGCGGCACCAAAAAACAATGCATTTGGCGCTATTTTTATAGAATTTGGCGATACTAAAAAATGCTGCACTTTTTCAGGGCTTGAATTGGTCCCAAAAAGCAGAAAAAAGCTAATTGCCGCTCTCAGCTGCATGCACAAAGGTCCCAAATGCATTCAAACCCTTTGGGACCATCCGAAAAAAATTCCTTTTGTGCAAAAGTACAAAGAAATCGCGATATGCCAGATCCTTAGGGAAAAAACCCCATTTTCAGGCATTCCCAGACCCTAAAATGCTAATTGCCGCTCTTGGCTGCATGCGCAAAGGTCCCAAATGCATTCAAACCCTTTGGGACCATCCGAAAAAAATTCCTTTTGTGCAAAAGTACAAAGAAATCGCGATATGCCAGATCCTTAGGGGAAAAACCCCATTTTCAGGCATTCCCAGACCCTAAAAAGCTAATTGCCGCTCTCAGCTGCATGCGCAAAGGTCCCAAATGCATTCAAACCCTTTGGGACCATCCGAAAAAAATTCCTTTTGTGCAAAAGTACAAAGAAATCGCGATATGTGAGATCCTTAGGGAAAAAACCCCATTTTGGAGCATTCCCAGAGGCTAAAAAAGGTGTTGCACGTGCTCAGGTGCGCTAAAAATGCTCCCCAGAGGCCCCAAAAAATGCAAATCCCTCGGGGCTATCAGAAAAAAAAGTTTATTGTGTAGAAAGTCTGCGATTTTGTCCATAAGGTGGATATTTCCGTTTTCAGAGGGGTGGGGTGGGTCCCTCAAAAAAGTGCTGATTTTGGTGCAACGGCCCCAGCATAAAAGCACCTCAGATCCCGTTGCGGCACCAAAAAACAATGCATTTGGCGCTATTTTTATAGAATTTGGCGATACTAAAAAATGCTGCACTTTTTCAGGGCTTGAATTGGTCCCAAAAAGCAGAAAAAAGCTAATTGCCGCTCTCAGCTGCATGCACAAAGGTCCCAAATGCATTCAAACCCTTTGGGACCATCCGAAAAAAATTCCTTTTGTGCAAAAGTACAAAGAAATCGCGATATGCCAGATCCTTAGGGAAAAAACCCCATTTTCAGGCATTCCCAGACCCTAAAAAGCTAATTGCCGCTCTCGGCTGCATGCGCAAAGGTCCCAAATGCATTCAAACCCTTTGGGACCATCCGAAAAAAATTCCTTTTGTGCAAAAGTACAAAGAAATCGCGATATGCCAGATCCTTAGGGAAAAAAACCCCATTTTCAGGCATTCCCAGACCCTAAAAAGCTAATTGCCGCTCTCAGCTGCATGCGCAAAGGTCCCAAATGCATTCAAACCCTTTGGGACCATCCGAAAAAAATTCCTTTTGTGCAAAAGTACAAAGAAATCGCGATATGTGAGATCCTTAGGGAAAAAACCCCATTTTGGAGCATTCCCAGAGGCTAAAAAAGGTGTTGCACGTGCTCAGGTGCGCTAAAAATGCTCCCCAGAGGCCCCAAAAAATGCAAATCCCTCGGGGCTATCAGAAAAAAAAGTTTATTGTGTAGAAAGTCTGCGATTTTGTCCATAAGGTGGATATTTCCGTTTTCAGAGGGGTGGGGTGGGTCCCTCAAAAAAGTGCTGATTTTGGTGCAACGGCCCCAGCATAAAAGCACCTCAGATCCCGTTGCGGCACCAAAAAACAATGCATTTGGCGCTATTTTTATAGAATTTGGCGATACTAAAAAATGCTGCACTTTTTCAGGGCTTGAATTGGTCCCAAAAAGCAGAAAAAAGCTAATTGCCGCTATCAGCTGCATGCACAAAGGTCCCAAATGCATTCAAACCCTTTGGGACCATCCGAAAAAAATTCCTTTTGTGCAAAAGTACAAAGAAATCGCGATATGCCAGATCCTTAGGGAAAAAACCCCATTTTCAGGCATTCCCAGACCCTAAAAAGCTAATTGCCGCTCTCGGCTGCATGCGCAAAGGTCCCAAATGCATTCAAACCCTTTGGGACCATCCGAAAAAAATTCCTTTTGTGCAAAAGTACAAAGAAATCGCGATATGCCAGATCCTTAGGGAAAAAACCCCATTTTCAGGCATTCCCAGACCCTAAAAAGCTAATTGCCGCTCTCAGCTGCATGCGCAAAGGTCCCAAATGCATTCAAACCCTTTGGGACCATCCGAAAAAAATTCCTTTTGTGCAAAAGTACAAAGAAATCGCGATATGTGAGATCCTTAGGGAAAAAAACCCCATTTTGGAGCATTCCCAGAGGCTAAAAAAGGTGTTGCACGTGCTCAGGTGCGCTAAAAATGCTCCCCAGAGGCCCCAAAAAATGCAAATCCCTCGGGGCTATCAGAAAAAAAAGTTTATTGTGTAGAAAGTCTGCGATTTTGTCCATAAGGTGGATATTTCCGTTTTCAGAGGGGTGGGGTGGGTCCCTCAAAAAAGTGCTGATTTTGGTGCAACGGCCCCAGCATAAAAGCACCTCAGATCCCGTTGCGGCACCAAAAAACAATGCATTTGGCGCTATTTTTATAGGATTTGGCGATACTAAAAAATGCTGCACTTTTTCAGGGCTTGAATTGGTCCCAAAAAGCAGAAAAAAGCTAATTGCCGCTCTCAGCTGCATGCGCAAAGGTCCCAAATGCATTCAAACCCTTTGGGACCATCCGACAAAAATTCCTTTTGTGCAAAAGTACAAAGAAATCGCGATATGCCAGATCCTTAGGGAAAAAACCCCATTTTCAGGCATTCCCAGACCCTAAAAAGCTAATTGCCGCTCTCCACTGCATGCGCAAAGGTCCCAAATGCATTCAAACCCTTTGGGACCATCCGAAAAAAATTCCTTTTGTGCAAAAGTACAAAGAAATCGCGATATGCCAGATCCTTAGGGAAAAAACCCCATTTTCAGGCATTCCCAGACCCTAAAAAGCTAATTGCCGCTCTCAGCTGCATGCGCAAAGGTCCCAAATGCATTCAAACCCTTTGGGACCATCCGAAAAAAATTCCTTTTGTGCAAAAGTACAAAGAAATCGCGATATGTGAGATCCTTAGGGAAAAAACCCCATTTTGGAGCATTCCCAGAGGCTAAAAAAGGTGTTGCACGTGCTCAGGTGCGCTAAAAATGCTCCCCAGAGGCCCCAAAAAATGCAAATCCCTCGGGGCTATCAGAAAAAAAAGTTTATTGTGTAGAAAGTCTGCGATTTTGTCCATAAGGTGGATATTTCCGTTTTCAGAGGGGTGGGGTGGGTCCCTCAAAAAAGTGCTGATTTTGGTGCAACGGCCCCAGCATAAAAGCACCTCAGATCCCGTTGCGGCACCAAAAAACAATGCATTTGGCGCTATTTTTATAGAATTTGGCGATACTAAAAAATGCTGCACTTTTTCAGGGCTTGAATTGGTCCCAAAAAGCAGAAAAAAGCTAATTGCCGCTCTCGGCTGCATGCGCAAAGGACCCAAATGCATTCAAACCCTTTGGGACCATCCGAAAAAAATTCCTTTTGTGCAAAAGTACAAAGAAATCGCGATATGCCAGATCCTTAGGGAAAAAACCCCATTTTCAGGCATTCCCAGATCCTAAAAAGCTAATTGCCGCTCTCAGCTGCATGCGCAAAGGTCCCAAATGCATTCAAACCCTTTGGGACCATCCGAAAAAAATTCCTTTTGTGCAAAAGTACAAAGAAATCGCGATATGTGAGATCCTTAGGGAAAAAACCCCATTTTGGAGCATTCCCAGAGGCTAAAAAAGGTGTTGCACGTGCTCAGGTGCGCTAAAAATGCTCCCCAGAGGCCCCAAAAAATGCAAATCCCTCGGGGCTATCAGAAAAAAAAGTTTATTGTGTAGAAAGTCTGCGATTTTGTCCATAAGGTGGATATTTCCGTTTTCAGAGGGGTGGGGTGGGTCCCTCAAAAAAGTGCTGATTTTGGTGCAACGGCCCCAGCATAAAAGCACCTCAGATCCCGTTGCGGCACCAAAAAACAATGCATTTGGCGCTATTTTTATAGAATTTGGCGATACTAAAAAATGCTGCACTTTTTCAGGGCTTGAATTGGTCCCAAAAAGCAGAAAAAAGCTAATTGCCGCTCTCAGCTGCATGCACAAAGGTCCCAAATGCATTCAAACCCTTTGGGACCATCCGAAAAAAATTCCTTTTGTGCAAAAGTACAAAGAAATCGCGATATGCCAGATCCTTAGGGAAAAAACCCCATTTTCAGGCATTCCCAGACCCTAAAATGCTAATTGCCGCTCTTGGCTGCATGCGCAAAGGTCCCAAATGCATTCAAACCCTTTGGGACCATCCGAAAAAAATTCCTTTTGTGCAAAAGTACAAAGAAATCGCGATATGCCAGATCCTTA
Source organism: Siderastrea radians (assembly GCA_964017195.1). Classification (NCBI taxonomy): domain Eukaryota; kingdom Metazoa; phylum Cnidaria; class Anthozoa; order Scleractinia; family Rhizangiidae; genus Siderastrea; species Siderastrea radians. The sequence goes on from CAXHKT010000393.1 coordinate 48,244, forward strand.
GGGAAAAAACCCCATTTTCAGGCATTCCCAGACCCTAAAAAGCTAATTGCCGCTCTCAGCTGCATGCGCAAAGGTCCCAAATGCATTCAAACCCTTTGGGACCATCCGAAAAAAATTCCTTTTGTGCAAAAGTACAAAGAAATCGCGATATGTGAGATCCTTAGGGAAAAAACCCCATTTTGGAGCATTCCCAGAGGCTAAAAAAGGTGTTGCACGTGCTCAGGTGCGCTAAAAATGCTCCCCAGAGGCCCCAAAAAATGCAAATCCCTCGGGGCTATCAGAAAAAAAAGTTTATTGTGTAGAAAGTCTGCGATTTTGTCCATAAGGTGGATATTTCCGTTTTCAGAGGGGTGGGGTGGGTCCCTCAAAAAAGTGCTGATTTTGGTGCAACGGCCCCAGCATAAAAGCACCTCAGATCCCGTTGCGGCACCAAAAAACAATGCATTTGGCGCTATTTTTATAGAATTTGGCGATACTAAAAAATGCTGCACTTTTTCAGGGCTTGAATTGGTCCCAAAAAGCAGAAAAAAGCTAATTGCCGCTCTCAGCTGCATGCACAAAGGTCCCAAATGCATTCAAACCCTTTGGGACCATCCGAAAAAAATTCCTTTTGTGCGAAAGTACAAAGAAATCGCGATATGCCAGATCCTTAGGGAAAAAACCCCATTTTCAGGCATTCCCAGACCCTAAAAAGCTAATTGCCGCTCTCGGCTGCATGCGCAAAGGTCCCAAATGCATTCAAACCCTTTGGGACCATCCGAAAAAAATTCCTTTTGTGCAAAAGTACAAAGAAATCGCGATATGCCAGATCCTTAGGGAAAAAACCCCATTTTCAGGCATTCCCAGACCCTAAAAAGCTAATTGCCGCTCTCAGCTGCATGCGCAAAGGTCCCAAATGCATTCAAACCCTTTGGGACCATCCGAAAAAAATTCCTTTTGTGCAAAAGTACAAAGAAATCGCGATATGTGAGATCCTTAGGGAAAAAACCCCATTTTGGAGCATTCCCAGAGGCTAAAAAAGGTGTTGCACGTGCTCAGGTGCGCTAAAAATGCTCCCCAGAGGCCCCAAAAAATGCAAATCCCTCGGGGCTATCAGAAAAAAAAGTTTATTGTGTAGAAAGTCTGCGATTTTGTCCATAAGGTGGATATTTCCGTTTTCAGAGGGGTGGGGTGGGTCCCTCAAAAAAGTGCTGATTTTGGTGCAACGGCCCCAGCATAAAAGCACCTCAGATCCCGTTGCGGCACCAAAAAACAATGCATTTGGCGCTATTTTTATAGGATTTGGCGATACTAAAAAATGCTGCACTTTTTCAGGGCTTGAATTGGTCCCAAAAAGCAGAAAAAAGCTAATTGCCGCTCTCAGCTGCATGCGCAAAGGTCCCAAATGCATTCAAACCCTTTGGGACCATCCGACAAAAATTCCTTTTGTGCAAAAGTACAAAGAAATCGCGATATGCCAGATCCTTAGGGAAAAAACCCCATTTTCAGGCATTCCCAGACCCTAAAAAGCTAATTGCCGCTCTCCACTGCATGCGCAAAGGTCCCAAATGCATTCAAACCCTTTGGGACCATCCGAAAAAAATTCCTTTTGTGCAAAAGTACAAAGAAATCGCGATATGCCAGATCCTTAGGGAAAAAACCCCATTTTCAGGCATTCCCAGACCCTAAAAAGCTAATTGCCGCTCTCAGCTGCATGCGCAAAGGTCCCAAATGCATTCAAACCCTTTGGGACCATCCGAAAAAAATTCCTTTTGTGCAAAAGTACAAAGAAATCGCGATATGTGAGATCCTTAGGGAAAAAACCCCATTTTGGAGCATTCCCAGAGGCTAAAAAAGGTGTTGCACGTGCTCAGGTGCGCTAAAAATGCTCCCCAGAGGCCCCAAAAAATGCAAATCCCTCGGGGCTATCAGAAAAAAAAGTTTATTGTGTAGAAAGTCTGCGATTTTGTCCATAAGGTGGATATTTCCGTTTTCAGAGGGGTGGGGTGGGTCCCTCAAAAAAGTGCTGATTTTGGTGCAACGGCCCCAGCATAAAAGCACCTCAGATCCCGTTGCGGCACCAAAAAACAATGCATTTGGCGCTATTTTTATAGAATTTGGCGATACTAAAAAATGCTGCACTTTTTCAGGGCTTGAATTGGTCCCAAAAAGCAGAAAAAAGCTAATTGCCGCTCTCGGCTGCATGCGCAAAGGACCCAAATGCATTCAAACCCTTTGGGACCATCCGAAAAAAATTCCTTTTGTGCAAAAGTACAAAGAAATCGCGATATGCCAGATCCTTAGGGAAAAAACCCCATTTTCAGGCATTCCCAGACCCTAAAAAGCTAATTGCCGCTCTCAGCTGCATGCGCAAAGGTCCCAAATGCATTCAAACCCTTTGGGACCATCCGAAAAAAATTCCTTTTGTGCAAAAGTACAAAGAAATCGCGATATGTGAGATCCTTAGGGAAAAAACCCCATTTTGGAGCATTCCCAGAGGCTAAAAAAGGTGTTGCACGTGCTCAGGTGCGCTAAAAATGCTCCCCAGAGGCCCCAAAAAATGCAAATCCCTCGGGGCTATCAGAAAAAAAAGTTTATTGTGTAGAAAGTCTGCGATTTTGTCCATAAGGTGGATATTTCCGTTTTCAGAGGGGTGGGGTGGGTCCCTCAAAAAAGTGCTGATTTTGGTGCAACGGCCCCAGCATAAAAGCACCTCAGATCCCGTTGCGGCACCAAAAAACAATGCATTTGGTGCTATTTTTATAGAATTTGGCGATACTAAAAAATGCTGCACTTTTTCAGGGCTTGAATTGGTCCCAAAAAGCAGAAAAAAGCTAATTGCCGCTCTCAGCTGCATGCACAAAGGTCCCAAATGCATTCAAACCCTTTGGGACCATCCGAAAAAAATTCCTTTTGTGCAAAAGTACAAAGAAATCGCGATATGCCAGATCCTTAGGGAAAAAACCCCATTTTCAGGCATTCCCAGACCCTAAAATGCTAATTGCCGCTCTTGGCTGCATGCGCAAAGGTCCCAAATGCATTCAAACCCTTTGGGACCATCCGAAAAAAATTCCTTTTGTGCAAAAGTACAAAGAAATCGCGATATGCCAGATCCTTAGGGAAAAAACCCCATTTTCAGGCATTCCCAGACCCTAAAAAGCTAATTGCCGCTCTCAGCTGCATGCGCAAAGGTCCCAAATGCATTCAAACCCTTTGGGACCATCCGAAAAAAATTCCTTTTGTGCAAAAGTACAAAGAAATCGCGATATGTGAGATCCTTAGGGAAAAAACCCCATTTTGGAGCATTCCCAGAGGCTAAAAAAGGTGTTGCACGTGCTCAGGTGCGCTAAAAATGCTCCCCAGAGGCCCCAAAAAATGCAAATCCCTCGGGGCTATCAGAAAAAAAAGTTTATTGTGTAGAAAGTCTGCGATTTTGTCCATAAGGTGGATATTTCCGTTTTCAGAGGGGTGGGGTGGGTCCCTCAAAAAAGTGCTGATTTTGGTGCAACGGCCCCAGCATAAAAGCACCTCAGATCCCGTTGCGGCACCAAAAAACAATGCATTTGGCGCTATTTTTATAGAATTTGGCGATACTAAAAAATGCTGCACTTTTTCAGGGCTTGAATTGGTCCCAAAAAGCAGAAAAAAGCTAATTGCCGCTCTCAGCTGCATGCACAAAGGTCCCAAATGCATTCAAACCCTTTGGGACCATCCGAAAAAAATTCCTTTTGTGCAAAAGTACAAAGAAATCGCGATATGCCAGATCCTTAGGGAAAAAACCCCATTTTCAGGCATTCCCAGACCCTAAAAAGCTAATTGCCGCTCTCGGCTGCATGCGCAAAGGTCCCAAATGCATTCAAACCCTTTGGGACCATCCGAAAAAAATTCCTTTTGTGCAAAAGTACAAAGAAATCGCGATATGCCAGATCCTTAGGGAAAAAAACCCCATTTTCAGGCATTCCCAGACCCTAAAAAGCTAATTGCCGCTCTCAGCTGCATGCGCAAGGGTCCCAAATGCATTCAAACCCTTTGGGACCATCCGAAAAAAATTCCTTTTGTGCAAAAGTACAAAGAAATCGCGATATGTGAGATCCTTAGGGAAAAAACCCCATTTTGGAGCATTCCCAGAGGCTAAAAAAGGTGTTGCACGTGCTCAGGTGCGCTAAAAATGCTCCCCAGAGGCCCCAAAAAATGCAAATCCCTCGGGGCTATCAGAAAAAAAAGTTTATTGTGTAGAAAGTCTGCGATTTTGTCCATAAGGTGGATATTTCCGTTTTCAGAGGGGTGGGGTGGGTCCCTCAAAAAAGTGCTGATTTTGGTGCAACGGCCCCAGCATAAAAGCACCTCAGATCCCGTTGCGGCACCAAAAAACAATGCATTTGGCGCTATTTTTATAGAATTTGGCGATACTAAAAAATGCTGCACTTTTTCAGGGCTTGAATTGGTCCCAAAAAGCAGAAAAAAGCTAATTGCCGCTATCAGCTGCATGCACAAAGGTCCCAAATGCATTCAAACCCTTTGGGACCATCCGAAAAAAATTCCTTTTGTGCAAAAGTACAAAGAAATCGCGATATGCCAGATCCTTAGGGAAAAAACCCCATTTTCAGGCATTCCCAGACCCTAAAAAGCTAATTGCCGCTCTCGGCTGCATGCGCAAAGGTCCCAAATGCATTCAAACCCTTTGGGACCATCCGAAAAAAATTCCTTTTGTGCAAAAGTACAAAGAAATCGCGATATGCCAGATCCTTAGGGAAAAAACCCCATTTTCAGGCATTCCCAGACCCTAAAAAGCTAATTGCCGCTCTCAGCTGCATGCGCAAAGGTCCCAAATGCATTCAAACCCTTTGGGACCATCCGAAAAAAATTCCTTTTGTGCAAAAGTACAAAGAAATCGCGATATGTGAGATCCTTAGGGAAAAAACCCCATTTTGGAGCATTCCCAGAGGCTAAAAAAGGTGTTGCACGTGCTCAGGTGCGCTAAAAATGCTCCCCAGAGGCCCCAAAAAATGCAAATCCCTCGGGGCTATCAGAAAAAAAAGTTTATTGTGTAGAAAGTCTGCGATTTTGTCCATAAGGTGGATATTTCCGTTTTCAGAGGGGTGGGGTGGGTCCCTCAAAAAAGTGCTGATTTTGGTGCAACGGCCCCAGCATAAAAGCACCTCAGATCCCGTTGCGGCACCAAAAAACAATGCATTTGGCGCTATTTTTATAGGATTTGGCGATACTAAAAAATGCTGCACTTTTTCAGGGCTTGAATTGGTCCCAAAAAGCAGAAAAAAGCTAATTGCCGCTCTCAGCTGCATGCGCAAAGGTCCCAAATGCATTCAAACCCTTTGGGACCATCCGACAAAAATTCCTTTTGTGCAAAAGTACAAAGAAATCGCGATATGCCAGATCCTTAGGGAAAAAACCCCATTTTCAGGCATTCCCAGACCCTAAAAAGCTAATTGCCGCTCTCCACTGCATGCGCAAAGGTCCCAAATGCATTCAAACCCTTTGGGACCATCCGAAAAAAATTCCTTTTGTGCAAAAGTACAAAGAAATCGCGATATGCCAGATCCTTAGGGAAAAAAACCCCATTTTCAGGCATTCCCAGACCCTAAAAAGCTAATTGCCGCTCTCAGCTGCATGCGCAAAGGTCCCAAATGCATTCAAACCCTTTGGGACCATCCGAAAAAAATTCCTTTTGTGCAAAAGTACAAAGAAATCGCGATATGTGAGATCCTTAGGGAAAAAACCCCATTTTGGAGCATTCCCAGAGGCTAAAAAAGGTGTTGCACGTGCTCAGGTGCGCTAAAAATGCTCCCCAGAGGCCCCAAAAAATGCAAATCCCTCGGGGCTATCAGAAAAAAAAGTTTATTGTGTAGAAAGTCTGCGATTTTGTCCATAAGGTGGATATTTCCGTTTTCAGAGGGGTGGGGTGGGTCCCTCAAAAAAGTGCTGATTTTGGTGCAACGGCCCCAGCATAAAAGCACCTCAGATCCCGTTGCGGCACCAAAAAACAATGCATTTGGCGCTATTTTTATAGAATTTGGCGATACTAAAAAATGCTGCACTTTTTCAGGGCTTGAATTGGTCCCAAAAAGCAGAAAAAAGCTAATTGCCGCTCTCAGCTGCATGCACAAAGGTCCCAAATGCATTCAAACCCTTTGGGACCATCCGAAAAAAATTCCTTTTGTGCAAAAGTACAAAGAAATCGCGATATGCCAGATCCTTAGGGAAAAAACCCCATTTTCAGGCATTCCCAGACCCTAAAAAGCTAATTGCCGCTCTCGGCTGCATGCGCAAAGGTCCCAAATGCATTCAAACCCTTTGGGACCATCCGAAAAAAATTCCTTTTGTGCAAAAGTACAAAGAAATCGCGATATGCCAGATCCTTAGGGAAAAAACCCCATTTTCAGGCATTCCCAGACCCTAAAAAGCTAATTGCCGCTCTCAGCTGCATGCGCAAAGGTCCCAAATGCATTCAAACCCTTTGGGACCATCCGAAAAAAATTCCTTTTGTGCAAAAGTACAAAGAAATCGCGATATGTGAGATCCTTAGGGAAAAAACCCCATTTTGGAGCATTCCCAGAGGCTAAAAAAGGTGTTGCACGTGCTCAGGTGCGCTAAAAATGCTCCCCAGAGGCCCCAAAAAATGCAAATCCCTCGGGGCTATCAGAAAAAAAAGTTTATTGTCTAGAAAGTCTGCGATTTTGTCCATAAGGTGGATATTTCCGTTTTCAGAGGGGTGGGGTGGGTCCCTCAAAAAAGTGCTGATTTTGGTGCAACGGCCCCAGCATAAAAGCACCTCAGATCCCGTTGCGGCACCAAAAAACAATGCATTTGGCGCTATTTTTATAGAATTTGGCGATACTAAAAAATGCTGCACTTTTTCAGGGCTTGAATTGGTCCCAAAAAGCAGAAAAAAGCTAATTGCCGCTCTCAGCTGCATGCACAAAGGTCCCAAATGCATTCAAACCCTTTGGGACCATCCGAAAAAAATTCCTTTTGTGCAAAAGTACAAAGAAATCGCGATATGCCAGATCCTTAGGGAAAAAACCCCATTTTCAGGCATTCCCAGACCCTAAAAAGCTAATTGCCGCTCTCGGCTGCATGCGCAAAGGTCCCAAATGCATTCAAACCCTCGTAGTTTCGACTTTGTCAGCCAGGGTATATCAGAGAACCGTAAACTAGAAGATACTCAACGCCTCCAAAAGTGCAAAACAGAAGAGACAGCGATGGTAAAACCTGATAGTACACTGGAAAAGAATATACAATAATGAGATCCTACCAAAAAGTGGTAAGGCATCCCATCGACGAAAAGCGAGTACAGTGGCTTTGAGAGGATTTATAAACAAATTATGCAGGAATTGAATTTTTAGAGGAAGACATTCAAATCACCAGAGCTAAACTTCAAAGTTACCTCATCAAAATTATTCAACTCCGTTGGATTATTCTTGTTGGGTTCTTGTTCTCAGGATTTTTTTGCGATGCACTAAAATAACGAAAATATAACGTGTGCAAAAATTGCGGTAATTTACGGGTAAAAAATACCTTTACATTTCCTAATAAATGTTGAATAACTAAATTATTGTGTGTCGATTATTGAATCCAAGATTTGAAGAATCACCAAAAGTTTTTGACAAATGAAAAAGAATGAATTAATCAACGAATATTTTAAGTTAAGTACCAGTAAAGTAAATTTAAGCCTAGAAACAGAAATGTGCCAACAGCCCAGTCATCATCTTGGTATCCAGCGGGAGCGACTTGCACAACTCATAATAAAGGGTCAGGGC
>CAXHKT010000394.1:0-45000 GCA_964017195.1 Siderastrea radians
GTCAATATATGACTCGCCAGCGCAAATTTACGGGATAATTTGACGCCATCACTATTCCTTCGAGCTCAATTCAATTGCGGTAACATCACACACTTTCCATATAAGGTATGATTGACGGAAGCGTATTGCAAAGTGCTCAGAGGTGTTTTGAAAAGAAAAGTCGCGTAGTAGTGAAAATGGTGGTAAACCGTTTCAATGCTCAAAGAGTTCTCGATGCAATAAACAAGTCAAAACCCCACGATTGTGAGTGTAATTTGTCACCCATGATATTAATAGGTAATCAAATGGTATACTCGTGAAATTAGGAAATAATTTCACTTGCGTTTTGTCAAAATTTTAATTTCCCTCGCCTAAAGGTTCCGGAAATTATTAGAATTTTTTGCACAATTAAGTAATTAAAATGTATAGTAATACTTAATAGAACAATGATAATAAAGCGTTATGGTTTGGCTTACGATGTGGTCACTTGTGATATAGATCAATGATATAATGAGCATTTTATAATATAGAAAAAAGAAAAGAAAACAGACAAAGGGAAGTCTAGACAGTCAACAGCGACAAAGCGGGGGAGTGCGCATGTCTCCACGTGGTTAGACGGCTTTTCCGAGCTCTCTCCATTTTCTATGAATTAATTGCAAACTTTTAAGCTTGGCTCATATCAAAGCTTATTTATGAGCAAACAAACTAGATCTAAATCCAAAAAACAAGAGATGTCGAGCGACTCCGGAGCTGATTCGTCGGCTAAACTCGATGACATCCTCACCAAGATGGACGTCCTAATTCAGGCGAAGGACCAAATGCTATGCAAGCTAAACAAGGTCGAAGAAACACAAAGCACTTTAGTAAAGGAGGTGGACGAATTAAAACAGAGTATTGCAGCGACAAACCTTAAAATTCAGGAGTCGGAGGCTAAATTGGCAACAAAAGCGGATCAAACAGAGGTGGACACTCTCAAGAGTAAGCTGGAAGACCTGGAAAATCGCTCCAAACGGAACAATGTTGTTGTATCGGGTGTCAAAGAAGGATATGAGAAAGATTTCACTTCAATGGAAGAATTTATTGAGAAGGAGTTACTTGTCAGTCACATGCATTTGGAAGAGGGAATTGAGATGATGATTGCGCATAGAACCAGACTGAAACATAGTCCGTCGACATCTGATACACCGAAGCCGAGACTAATTCATCTCTGTCTCCTGCGGTACACAGACAAAGTCTACATCCTCAAGAATGCTGCGGCCAAACTAAAGAACAACAAGTACAAGGAATCTTCTATTTTTATATCCGATGATGTCTCGAAAAGTGTTCGGATGGAGCGCGCGGAACTGAGAAAAAACCATTTACCAAATATAAAAGAGAGAGAAAATGTGCTTTATGCCTTCATTCTGTGGAGTGTTCCAGCTCACGTATTATACAAAGAAGATGGCACTGAAAAACTAAAATCATTTTCACTATCGAACGTGTAAGTTGACTAATGACATTGGCGTGGAGACTGTTTTTCCTAAGAATATAAAATTATTCATACTATTAAAACGCTAAGCTCGAATACTAATCTTAAACGAGAAATTGGAGGGCTCGGCGGAAGTGTACTGGGAAAACCTGACGGTGGTAAGTACGCTTTCGTCTGTATGTTTGTGTGTGGTTTGTTGTGTGTTTGTGTTTACATATTTTGCAGAATTCCACATTTTTCACAGATTAAATATTTATAAATGTTACAAGCACGTTAATGCAATGAAAATGTTTTCAATAACACCTACTCTCTCGGAAACAACTAGCCCACAGGCCGTTAATGGATAACTCTAAGTTTAAGCCAGACAGCCTGAAATTGATTTTGCTGAATGTCAGAGGCCTCGGCAACTTTCGAAAACGTAGAGCAATTTTTACTTGGTGTCGGAAACGAAAAGCAGATGTAATTTTACTTCAAGAGACACATTCAACAAAAAACTGCGAGGCTCAATGGAAGAAAGAAAGGGGCTCCCTAATTATCTTCTCACATGGGACTTCTAATGCGAGGGTTGTCGCTGTGTTAATCAAGAATAAATTGGATGTTGTTATTCAGCAAGAATTATCAGATTCCAAAGGCAGGTTATCCCTAAACGTCAAAATCAAGGACAAAAATTACCGTCTTATAAACGTTTATGGTCCAAATTAGGACGCAGAGGCACTTTGTTTTTATCAAAATTTGTCGTCAACTTTACGACTGATGGAGCTAGACGGGAACGATAATGTTATTATAAGTGGAGATTTCAATTGTCCCTTAAATCCTTCCATGGACAAAAAGGGCGGGATTTTAATCCCACGGCAGCATGTGATTAATTCAATTGAAAATATTCAAAATGAGTTTAGTCTCCCGACATTTGGCGCATTAAGAACTCCAATACTCGTAGCTTTACGTGGAGCAAAATGTCTCCATTTATTTTTGCAGACTCGATTACTGGTTGATCTCAGATAACTTGCATGATTTAGTTTCAAAAGTTGACATTCTAGCTTCAATTAAAACTGATCACTCGTCGATAGTATTAGAGCTCGAGGATATTCAAGAGGGCTACAGAGGACCAGGATTTTGGAAGTTAAATACTTCTCTACTGACCAGACCAGACTATGTGGACATGATAAACAACGAATTGCCAATTTGGTTAGAGGAAGCGAACAACTTGTCAAGTACTGGATCTAAATGGGACTGGATAAAATTCAAGATTAAAACGAGTTCAATCGCTTATTCAAAAAAGGTATCAAAGGACCGTAAACAGCAGGAGGAAGAACTTAATTTTAAATACCAAAGCGCGTTAAAACGTCTTCAGGAAAACCCAAATGATGAAACAAGACTAGAAGCAGAAAATCTAAAAAATGAGCTCGAAGCTCTGTATGATAAAAAAGTTGAGGGGATTATCATCCGATCCCGAGTTAGATATTTTCTAAATCTGGAAAACGAAATAACATTAAGAAGCATATTAGAAAATTGTATGTCAGTGGTACGATTTCAACGAATCCTTTTGAGATAATGGACGGTCAAAATCGTTTTTACAGCAAGTTGTACAGTAAACAAACCATTAATTTGGATGGTGAAGACACCAAGACATTTTTTGAAAACTCCAACATTTTAAGACTCTCAGACTAATTGAGCGCGTCTTGCGAAGGGAAAATAACTTTACCGGAGTGCGAAAATATTTTAAGCTCTTTTCAAACAGGTGAAATGCCCGGGAGTGATGGACTCCCCATAGAATTTTATAAAGCATTTTGGCCTTTAATAGGTAAATTGATGACTGACTCGTTGAAAGAAGCCTTTGATAAAAAAGAAATGTCTTCTTCACAAAAGTAAGCTATCATCACACTTATTGAAAAGAAAGGAAAGGACTGAAACTATTTAGAAAATTGGAGACTTATATCGTTAATAAATGTGGATGCGAAGATTGCTTCCAAGGTAATTGCGGCGAGAATTATTAAGGTCCTTCCTGAAATTATTCATGCCAATCAGTCGGGATATGTGAAAGGAAGATTCATAGGTGAAGCTGCGAGTTCAATTTTAGATGTTATGGATTTCACAAAAAAAGAAAAAATACCTGGTATATTCTTTTCATTGATTTTGAAAAGGTCTTCGACAGTGTTGACTGGAATTTTATGTTAAAATGTCTAGATGGGTAGAGACATTCTATAGAAACATATCTAGTTGTGTGTTGCAGAACGGGACCTGTACACCGTATTTTGAATTACAAAGAGGAGTTAGACAAGGGGGTCCGTTGTCGCCGTATTTATTTATTATCGCAGCTGAGATTCTAGCAATTGCCATCCGGAGCAAACCTAATATTCAAGGCCTTAAAATAGGACAAGATGAATTTAAGTTAGTGCAGTATGCCGATGACCTCACTATGTTTGTGCCCGATCTTGAGTGTGCCCAACGGATTTTTCGTTTACTTGATCAATTTGAATCCTGCTCTGGCTGGAAGGTTAACTATTCCAAAACTGAAGCCATGTGGATTGGTTCGTCTAGACAAAACACAGAGACATCTCTTGGTTTAAAATGGTGCAACAGCGTTAAGGCCCTCGGGATTGTCTTCACGTATAATGAGGTGGATTTGCTGCAGAAAAATTTTTATGATAAATTGAAATATATCCGAATGCAGACAAGGCTATGAAGTTGCCGGGGTCTCTCACTGTGTGGCAACGTCACGATTATCAAATCACTTCTGATTCCAAAAATGTTGTATGTGTTTTCAATTCTGCCAACCTCTGAGGATTTCATCAAACAACTCAATTCCATCATTTATAATTTTCTATGGAAAGGGCCAGATAAAATAGCTCGACTAGTTACAATAAACGATTTGAAACACGGTGGTCTTGTTTTAATAGATATCGAAACCTCAATTAAAGCATCAAGACTAGCCTGGATTGGCAGACGTTTCTCGGAAGGCTCCTTGCCTTGGAAGGCTTATATTAACCACTTACTTGAAGATTTTGGGGGTAACTTTTTATTCAGATGTAATTATGACGTTAAAGATCACAAAACCTATTCTAAATTTTACAATGAGCTTCTTCAGTGGTGGGCTGATTTTAGGGCCTCTTTTTCAACAAAGCCTCCCGTTTCCGAAAGTATAATCTGGAATAATAAAAACATTAAAATAGATGGTAAACCAATATATTATCCAAACTATGTAAAAGCTGGAATCTTATTTTGCCATCATTTACAATTCGATAAAGATAATCTACAATCTTATAACAATGCAATAGGTGTTGGACTGAGAAATACGAATTTTTTAGTCTGGACAGGGGTACGAAGTGTAATTCCTGCACACCTAAAGGCTTTGTATTCGGTCGAAAAAGAATCAGGAGTGTTAGAATTTTTCTGTTGAGAAAAATCTTTAACCCAGTAACAAGTAAAAGTAAGCAGTTTTATCACTTGCTAGTGTCCGAAAAAGCAAAACCTTCGAGAGGCTTCAAAAAACTGAAAGAGGACTTTGACCTTGATGATTCAAGTGTTGCAAATGCCTTTCTTAATATAAAGTCGCTTCCATCTGAAACTTTTATTAGAAGTTTTCAATTTAAACTTTTAGGCGACATTACCTTTACAAATTATCGTTTAGCTAAGATAGGTTACGTTCCAAATGATCTTTGTACTTTTTGTGAGGCTGGGTCACAAACGGTTCATCACTTACTTTATGAATGCTCTTTTTCAAATCTCTTTTGGAAACATTTTGAAAATTTCTGGTATACACTCTCTTGTCAGCGTGAGGATTTCACTTTAAAAGATGTTTTGGTATGAAGATTAGATGAGGAGTGTGATTTATTAAATTATCTTTTTATTCTTGCAAAACTTCATATTTGGACATGCCGTAAACATAGTGTGACCCCAAATTTCAGAGTCTTTATAGGAATGGTTGATGTGAAATACAGAACAGAAATGTACATAGCTGCAAAGAACAATAGGAGAGGAAAATTTCAGGCTAAATGGCAACTGTATATTAATGCTAGAGAGCTTGTTGGGTAAATGCACCTATCACAAATAATATAAGTTGCATATGAAGGTGTTATTGGAAACGAATTAGATGTTTATTATTATTATTATTGATTGTACTGTACTGAAAATAAATCTGGAAATAAAATGTAGAGAAAAAAACAGCGACAAAGCACCACATACAGTATTATTTCAGATTCTAAGTGGTGAACAGTCTCTCTAAAAAACAAAAAGTGTTAATGGTGTTCCCACTCCGTCTTTGCGATGTTCTGTTAAAGGAGTCTATTTCTACAACAGAGGTTATTTAAGAGCAATTCTCTGTAAGAATTAAACAAAGTGGGAAATGAAAACTTTTGATCCCCAACTCAAATTTGCATGCAAGTAGATATCCACAGGGGATGTGCTTTTTATCAGAATTCTGTGGTCAATTTTCTTAAATGTATGCTAATTTATGTACAGTAATTAAAATATTATGGGCTTCTGTAGGTGAAAAACATTTTTTGGAAATCTTATTCAATACCCTTTAAAATGAGGTATAGCTCTTTACACAATTGTAAATACCTGGTGAGAAGATAAATAAACAAAAAATGTGGTCATTTTTCACTGTTTTTGCCCATCCGGGAAAGAGATTATAAAGAATTACTCACCTTGAAGTCATCATTTTCACTGATTTTCCGAATCCTGTGAAATTCGAGGGAGAGAAAGCCGACATTTTTCATACAAAAGAACGTTCCTTAACAACGCAGTTTATAAACCTTTATTTAGACTATTCTCTTAACTAATCAAATGGAAGGAAAGAGTACATATTCCATTTGTTTATCACGAAAAAATAACTGGAAAATTCATCGCCGATGAAAACATTTGGCCATTTTACTCACCAACTGAACGAAACTGTCGCCGTCAATTTTGATTTTCCCGCCCGCGGGAGAAGTAGGCTGTTTTCGGACCGGATGTGACCTCAATTTTCGGTGGATCATCTGACCACAAAAAAAGTCCCAGGGGTAGTCAAGTGTTCTCCCCCGCCCCTGGCCATGACCAAATCTATTCGGGACGGTGACCACTTTTTTATTCTCTGTGAGACTTTTGACAGTCATTGGGAGAAGTAAGTGCTTGGGAGTCTTGATACGACTTCGGGTATCACGGTGAATTAGACTCTGCCCCAGGGAGAGAATCCAGCAATGAACATGATTGGGTAGATTGGTGACTTGTTTAGGACAATATTCGGTATCTGAGGCAAGAATCCAGGCCAGCATGTTGTACAGCATATCAGGAACCATAGCAGCATCAGAGTCTAAGTCGCCAGAGCTTGGTGGCCATGAAATAGTTAACTTAATATCAGGGTAATTTTTCGTCTGCTTTTGAGGTATGGTAAACTTGGTTAGGTTGTTTCGGGGACTTGTAGATCAGCTTCATCTACCGTTTCAATCTCGTGCTCACCATTCGTTATGTCTGCATTGGAAACTAAGGCCTTCGACTATCTCACCGTTCTTTACTTTAGAACTATACACAAACTCAGATTGGTTTGGATTGACAGGCTTTTGAAATTCGAGCTGTTCTCCGTTGCCATGGAAACTATGACGCAACTGACATCTACCACAGAAGTTCTTCATAACGTAGTAAGAGCGCGTGCCCACAAAAATCGAACATCGCTCAAACTTGGGCTATTAGTAGTCCATATTGAGTTATTCATCGCTATATGTTTCATTTCTCGAATACTTTTTTCTTTCGGCAGAAATAAATGAAAATAAAATTCATGGTCAGACAAGGGAAAATTCGGCTTAAAAATTAGCCTTTTTTATGCAAACCTCTGGCTAAACATTTAAAGCCAGACGACATCCACTTGCAATCAACTTATTCTACAACTCTTCTTGAATTTATTTTGTTATTTGCATTAAGATTGAAAATAATTAAGATACTGAGACAGACCTGAGAAAATTCCTCCAACTTGTAGATGGAAATGACTAGTCAATTTGAAAAAAATAATTTAACCTACTACCTTTACCACAAATAAAACAAAATTCAACATTTAAAGTTACGAATAGATGGCCTTTCAGTTGATATAAAACTTTTACTGGGAAAATCACATCGTGGTCTGTGAAGGAACGCTCAAAATCTCCCAAAATCGCGAAATACAAAAGATTGCGTGACAGACGTGACAGATGGTACAGATGTGGTTTTCGCATATGTTTGCCCTAACTCGGTCCTGATGTTGTTATTGTTGTCGAATTTTATTATATTTTATTGTTTAAAGAAAAATCAACTCGTAGTTCAATTGTTTTATCAAAGTTTTCCCTCCCTTCCGTGATAGTTTTATGCAGTGCAGAGAGTACTGTACGTACTGTTGTTTCTTTCATTCGGATGATATAATGTATGAGCTACTTTAGGAGTTCATATCAAATGCATGCTGACGCAAATCTTTTAGAAAGATACCAGTCACAGATAATTCAAATTTTCAAGTGTTTACTTTTCATTGTTTTAGCTAGAAGTTTTTATATTATTTTCTTGACTCTTAATTATACTATTTTATTTCTCCGCGTTGCTGTCGTTGTTAATTTCATTAACAATTTTTGCTCCAGATTTCCCACGGCCTATTTTTCGAGCTCTGCAAAGACTGCGATGGCATTTTCGCGCTCTTTCCAGAGTACAACCGGAACGTCCTGCTCATATGATAGGTTAAACAAGAACGAGAGTCTTGAAATAATCAGTTTACACAACTGCTCAAAGGATATTACAGGTCATTGTTCCCACCTGTCATTTTCTGGAATAACCACAGAGAGCGAACTTATACTCGCTAGCGTTGGTGTTTTTAGCGAGGAGGAGACTTCACCTAAAAAATTGGACAATATTTGCCCATATCACAGGCGTGAACTCGGGCTTGGCTGGCGGCGAAACTCTACCAAGTGCAATGTACCGCAAATCATATCCAAACATGGAGCAAACAGAGAAGCAGATCGGGGTGTTTCGAAAATGTTTCCCTTAAGACAACAGTAGAGTTTGTCCCAGTTGGATCAGGTGAGTTAAGATTCAAAGGAAACCAACTTTTATTTCAGAACTGAATACCTTTTTCATGACAGTCAAAGGAAATGCTAGACAAAAAAGGTAGCACGCCACTTAACAGACGTGCTTCATTTACTGATTTAAATAAACAATGGTTCGGAGTAATTTAAGCTTAAATGCTGTAACTTTTATTGAAAGACAAGATATTTCGCGATTAAATTCACGTAGCGATTATTTTAAACTACCTTGAAAGCAAATGTATTGTTTATCTGGATAAAATGTTTGGCAGGGAAAGCTTTTTGTCGATCGATTATTCTGTCTTTGGTTAGGAAAAGCAGTGTTTCGAAACACACTAATTTGCATAACTGGGTTGAAATTTGATATCGTACAGAAAATTTCAGCAATTTTCTTTTTCAACGTTGTTTTCTCGCTAATACTTGATACGTAACCATTGGTTTTTACATCAGAATATATTTCTTGTCTAGATTGAAGAATACCCCGCAGTCCATTTGCATTTCATTGAATAACAGTGATGCCTATTGTTGTTCACCTCATTTTGCAAAGGTTTCCGACACGTCACGTGGAAGGTTCGGGGTATTCCTATTCTTTTAGAGAGTTGGTTCCTTATAAAAGAAACTTGGCCTCTTATTTGAGTGAAATAAAAATGTTATAAAAATATTTTTTTGCCTCAAACGTTTAAATATTTGAAAAAAATGCCTCTCTGTTTTTGCCCACGGAAGGTCTCTGTTTGGAAGGGGAGATTATTTGAACCCTCGTCTCCCTGTTTTGAGAAAGGGCGTTTGCTCCAAAAACGTCTAAACATAAAATGTTGTATTTTTCATTTTTTATATTGGAATTAAACATTTGCTTTAAGGTTTCTCCCGTCAAAAACGATGTGAACAGACTGCAATTTGTAATGCAAACGTTATTTGGATATGTTTGATTCGGGTGTGCTGGTGGTATATTTGTTCTGAAAGTGACATTTGTTCTATTTGGACTGTATGGCATTTGTCGAGACTGCAGAAGGAGTGTTTTGGAAGGCCCATATCCAGTCTTTTCGGGGGGTACGTGGGTAAGCGTGAGGGTGTGTAGTCCTCCCGGCGATCCATCAAGCAAGAACATAAGCTATATAAGCAACCTTTTGTACATCGATTTCGGAATGAGAACATGAAAAGCCTACAACACTGGCCCTGGGAAACTAATACCAGGGACAAAGTTCCATGTAGCAAAAGAATCAGAGCTGCCGACAAGGGAGGTCAGGCCCTTCACCGACCTGAACGCCAGTACTAACTTTGTACCCGTACGTCCCAGACGAAGCAGTGGCCAACATCCAGCGACAGAGACAGACGAAAGCTTCGACAATGATACCATGTCCACTGTCAACAGTTCCAGATATTTACGTGCCCGGAAGAGGAGTGCGTCAAAACGTTTAGGGGGCGCTCATCCCTTGTAAAACGCCTGGACTGCGGAACGCATAAACGTACGCTAGAACACGAAACACTGTATGTTAAAAACGAAACACTAAACTGGACTGTGGAGCAAGCACAGCTCCAACAGTGATAGAGGCAAGTGGTCCATCACTACCAACCGCACCTTCTCTCATGATGGGATGGGCACTGATAACGATACAGTCACGTGGCAACAAATTCACTGACAAGCAAAGGCAGTACCTAAATGCCAAGTTCCAAATTGGTGAAAGAACCGGGAAGAAGGCTGACCCTACTGGCGTTTCTAAGGTCACGAGGACAGCAAAAGATAGCAACGGGGAGAGACTATTTGGCTATGACGATTTCCTTACGAGCCAGCAAATTAGCAGTTACTTCTCTCGCTTTGCTGCTAAGCGAAGTGTCGAAGTAGACCATCCTATAGCGAGGAAGAGACTCCCGGAGAAGACATTCAGAGTGTGCTGAGGGACAACGTTCTGTCTGAAGTGAGCATTCAACATTCACACCCGATCATCTATGACTCCTACAACATCTGTGAGCTAGTGCTAAACTCTAAACTTAGTTCGTTTTCAGTGTCAATGTTACGGAGCATCGAATCTGTGAAGCGTTTGGACTTGAAACATCCGAAATTACAGCCAGGCGGAAAAGGCCATTCATGGACTTGTTCTCAAGCCTGGTGCAGGGCTGCAGTTGTCATGCCAACAAGCACTCATAATGTGGACGGTACATGTTATTTTTTCGGATCTAAAAAGGGGGGGGGGGGTTGGGTTGCCGTGTATGACCCATACTATGGCAAGGGAACTTGTTTTGCAAATGCAAAGGTCTGTTTCATTTAAGTCCTTTTCTTCATTAAGAAGAAAGCTATATCATACCCTGAGAAAGGAACTCAGTTAGCAAGTTGGTTTGTTCTGACAATAGTGTGGAAATTGTCTTATGCGTAATACGAAACAGTTCATATAGGGAAATTAGAGTTAAAGCATATTGGGCTTTGACCTCAAACGTTGTGTTTGCTTGGATTCATCATCTTCCCATTTTCATTTTGAATTTGCCAATTCTTTTTTCCAGGCTCTATAAGTTAATTTAATTCCAATATATCACGCATTGCAGGAGAAAGGGACTAAACTGTCTCTCGTCCTCTGCGTGGGATTTACAGAAGAAAGTTTTAAATTTCACGCAGTAAAGAGTATGTTGCCGTATAACATGAAGTACCGCTAGTTGTCAAAAAGTGTACAACACGTTAAAAAGACGTTTTAAATAAGTTCGGTTAGATCCGACCAAAGAAGTTAAAAATTTTCTCCTGAAAACACCAGCATCGAACCGCCGTGATGATGGGTGCCGAAGAGGAGCTGCTTAACCATAACACCCGCCCCCCCCCCCCCAACGGTATTTGCATTTATACATTTACAGTTGGCAACAAATGTTCAGTTTCGATCTGCAATCATAGACTCATTAGGCAAATGAAGGTGAACTATACCTTGCAATAATGACTTTCTATCCCATTTGATTTGTAGGTAACTCCTTCTAACAGATAACAGACATGACATGCAAGTTAGTCCCCAACACGGGAGATTGTTTACCTAAGCCTGAATGTTAGAAAAACAAGAAAAACTATATAAGATGATGGCCAAATAGGACAGATTTATCGATACTTTTTTAAAAGGCAACTACATTTCACAGAATGAGTACGCCGTTCAGGCAAAATTATTAGCCTTACAATCATTTATACCATATTTCACAGGTTTCACAAAAAGGTAAATATATGGTTAAGAGATCTTAAGAAAGCTCTACTTAACAATTAAATTATGAGCTCGAAATTTCTATCGCGTGATAGTTGATGAGGCTGAAGGCCGAATCAACTATCACGCATAGAAATCGAGAGCGAATAATCTAATTGTTTTAGTATAAATCTACTAGACGTTCAAAACTTAACAGCAGACACTACATGTTTTTATTGAAAAATGATATAAATAGGTCACACCGCGCGCAGAAAACTCTCTACTCACTATCTACAAGAGAATAGATAGTGAGTAGCGTAGCCAAACAGAGAACAGCATTAGTGATAGAACGCTAGTAGATTTATACTAATGAGCGTTAGAAAAGATCCCCAAGATCCTCAAATAGGTGCTTAGGTAACGTTAAGTCACGACATTCACTTGTAATTTGTGCTTCGCTCACGTTATGTCAGGCAATCCACTTGTCACTTGTATCGTCTTTTGTCCTACCTCCTCCAGTTTTAGCGCTCTTTCACGGAGTAACATTTGCTTTCCCCAGAAAAAAATTTATACCATTCAAAGGGAAATTTATTCTTTAGTTTTATTTCTAAATTTCGTTTCATTTGTGGTAAAGATAGTAGGGTAAATTGTTTTTTCAATTTAGGTAGTCACTTCTGTCGAGAACCAGGAGGGAATTTTTCCGATATGTCTCACTGTCTTAACTGTTTTCAATCGTAATGCAAATCATAAAATAAAACCAGGAAAGGTTGTAGAATAGGTTGATAACAAGTCGATGTCTTCCGGTTTTAAATTTAAAGCGAGCGCTTTGATTGAAAATGGCTTATTTTCAAGCCGAATTTTCCCTTGTCTGACCTTCAATTTTCTTCTCGTCAATTTCTGCCGAAAGAAAATAGTATTCGAGAAATGAACCACATAGTGATGAATAACTCAGTATGGGCTACCACCAGCCCAAGTTTGAGCGATTTTGAATTTTCACACTTTTGCCGCTATTTCTCGATTCTGTTTGATTCTTACAGACATCCACTCGTAAGTATTTCATGTGAATATAAAATTAAGTGGAAGTAAAGGACCACAGATATGACTACTTTTGTGCAATTTCTGTCTAGAAGTGGACAACTTCCCCAAACCCACCACCTGTTAAAATTGCTCCGTTTTCTCATCCTGCGTTTAGACCTAAATTTAAAGGTTAGTCTGGACATATGGTCGACCCTTAGTTTGAACCTTGGTGTGAAGCTTGGTCTGTACCCTATATGACCATAAGACTGACCCTGAGTCTGATCCTTTAGTCTTACCCTTAGTCTAGCCAAGACCTAACATAAGACAAAAAGTAAGATTAGTTTCAGACTTAGATAAAGACTCTGGTTCAATTCAAGATGTAAACACAGATTCAGACTCAAATTCAAAGTCAGGTCCGCAGTAAGATTCAATCTCAGGTTTAGTCTCCTTACGAACGTCCACTCTTCCAAGCTGTATTTGCTTGTTGGAAGTTGACCTCACTCTCCTGGAAGTCACATTTGCTCTCTCGGAAGGTCACCCTGCTCTCCGGAAAATATAATTGATTGTCTCTTCTCTTCTTGACGTCGCATTTGTTCTCCCAGAAGTGGTTCTGAAATATACCGCTAACGTCATTGATGCTAGGCTGGCTTGGTTCAAAGAACTCGAAACACGCCCAAATTATTACGAATTTCAAGTAGGCACTGACGTATGGCAGGAAAAAGCTAGCACTCTCATATACCATGAAGATGTGGTATTCCATCGGCGCGAGGGTGTAGTAACTGATTGGGGGTTAGTGGCTGCTCATCTTGAGGACTGTCGCTGTTACGTGAGAGGGGTCTGGAATTCAAAATGTTTACCATCTCAGCCATCACGGTTGACAGAACTTCATCTGACAATATTTGCTCCTTTAACATGGCTCGTAAAATTTGCCGCACGCTAGGGGATTGAAAATCCACTCGATCGCCTTCTGTCCGCAGAAATTGTTAATCTTCTGCTGATTCCACCCCCTCTATGGCTTCCTTTAACTCTTTATCTGCTCTTGTTAAGTTCGCACCTCGATCACTTCTTATCTGTTCTGGACAACCACGAACACTAATGAATCTCTGAGTGCATTTACCATAGAGTCCGTGTCTAAGGAATGAGCTATTTTAGTGTGGATCGCACGTGTTGTTAAACCGTAAGCAGGCACCCGTACCTCTTTATTTTTATTTTTTATTTAAAGTAATATTGATACAGGAGCATCCAGTTTAGCATAGCTAGTTTAAATGGAGTCCTGATATAACAAAAATATACGAACAACATAAATGTGCTAAACATAAAGTTAAACTAAACTAAATGTACGGGTTATGACTACAAATAAACTAAAATATCAATGATAGTCTAGGTACTATAAATAAAAATAAATAAAAAATAAATGGGAATTAGCAGTGGATCCACTAGGTGGCTCTTATTCCACTGTGTCCAGATCGAATTGGAATTTGGAAATGTTGGTTTTTGAGGAGAGGGGAAAACCGGAGTACCCGGGGAAAAAACCTCTCGGAGCAAGGACGAGAACCAACAACAAACTCAACCCACATGTGACGCCGAGTCTGGGAATCGAACCCGGGCCACATTGGTGGGAGGCGAGCGCTCTCACCACTGCGCCATCCCTGCTCCCCGATGCTCCCCGTATTATTGCTTAAGATGGCGTTTAAGCTCAGTCTTAAAATTCGTTAAGGTCAGTCTTAAGCGTTTAAGCTCAGTCTTAAATTCGTTAAAGTCCTTTTATTTGCCTGATATTTTGGGGCAAAGCATTATACGCTCGAGCACCGTTTATTCTGAATCTTCCCTGACACTTTTTGCAACTGGAAGGCGCAGCAGATCACTTGAGAGCGATCATGCAGAGCACTTTTAGGGTGGGCCAACTGAGCGTTGCCTTTAACTCGTCAGCACCGACAGATCGACCTTCCATAATACAGGCGGTACGTCTGTTCAACTTGTCCAAATAAACCTTGCTCCCAACACCACAACTGTCCCAAACAGACGAGCAATAGTCAAACAACGGCAAAACCATAGTGTTTTAGAGCATTAGACAAGTGGCATTCGGAAGAACCTTACGCGCTCGACGCAGCATACCTAATCTAGACGAGATGTTATTGTCAATATACTCAACAAGATCCTTCCAAGATAGGGAGTGGTCTAAGAGGACCCCAAGATATTTGAAATTATTGACCATTTCTAAGCGCATGTTATTGATATCGATCACTAGATTTTCAGCTTTTTGCGAGGTTCTGGTACGTACCAACTAAGATTATCTTAGTCTTATCTAGGTTAAGTATTAAGAAGTTGGCACGGAGCCAGCCTATAACATTAATTAAGGCGAAGTTAGTTGAGTTTGGATTTCACTGACTGAATTGCTTGGAAAATAAATAAGAGTATCGTCCTCATAGAGCTGGCAACTTTCCGACACCTCTTTTTATGCCAAAGTTGACAAAGATCTCACTTCAGCCAACCAAAAAACTGTCAAAAACATTATTCAGGATCTTATTGACAAACAAGAATTACCAGTCACCGCTAAAAATCTTATTGTTACTACTCCTAGGACTTCACGCATTTACTCTAAACCTAAAATTCACAAACCAAACAGTCCTGGCCGACCAATTGTTTCTGCTTGTAGTTGCCCCACTGAACTTATCTCTAGCTACTTAGACAGGATTATAGTGCCTATCGTTAAATCTTTACCATCGTACGTCAAAGATACTAACCACACATTGGAAATTTTTCGCGATTTCAATTTTTTGGCCGAAAACAAACTTATTTTTACTATGGGCATTCCTTCTTTATAGACCATAATTCCCAATAACGAAGGAGTTCAGGCACTTAGGTTTTTCTTCGACCAGCGCACTATTAAAGAACCCAGCTCGGAAACACTGCTCCTTTTAGCCGAACTTGTTTTGACTGAACTGCTTTTCATATGTCGATAACCACTACAAACAGGTCAGCGGCGTCGCTATGGGTACCAAAATGGGACCTAGCTACGTCAATCTTTTCGTAGGTAACATAGCAAATCAATTTTCAACCAATTTAATGGAAGCAAACCTGAACTTTACGGCCGCTACATTGACGATTGTATTGGCGCTACTTCATCTAGCAGAGAAGAACCTGATCATCTTATAACTTCTGTCAACTCCTTTCACCCGTCACTTAAATATACCTGGGAAATTTCCGAGACTTCAATTGCTTTTCTTGACATCAAAGTTTCAATCAATGGCAACGGCCTATCCACCAGTGTGCACTACAAACCTACAGATTCCCATAGTTATTTGTTGCATTCATCCTCTCATCCTTCCCATGTCAAAAACTTCATCCCGTTCTCTCAATTTCTTAGACTTCAACGTTTATGTAATGATGACTCCGATTTTTCCAAAAAAACAGAGGAAATGTGCCATTTCTTCATGAAGCGTGG
Organism: Siderastrea radians; assembly: GCA_964017195.1. Lineage (NCBI taxonomy): Eukaryota > Metazoa > Cnidaria > Anthozoa > Scleractinia > Rhizangiidae > Siderastrea > Siderastrea radians. Next base: position 16,063 of record CAXHKT010000394.1, read on the forward strand.
CTGTTCTGATTCTGTTGTCAACACGGCTCAACACCGTGTTCAACAGATTGATCGACAGTCAGCACTGCAAACTTCACAGAAGGAAAAGAACGAAAGAATTCCATTTACACTCACTTACCATCCATATAACCTCGCAGCCAAAAACATCATTTTGAAGAACTTTAAGTTACTTCAAAATGACAATGAATCAGGAAGAATCTTTTCACAGACCCATTGATTTCGTTCAAAGGCGACAAAAACATAGGGAACTTCCCAGTTAGAAGTGTACTTAAATCTGATAATCAACTGGGTACTTTTAAATGCGCGCGCAAACGATGCAACACTTGTCCTTTCATTCACAATGCGGACAAAATAACAGGACACAAGCGATCGATTAAAATCACTGATCGCCTTACATGCACCACCGCAAATGTTATGTATTGCATAACATGCACTTTATGCAAAAAGATATACATTGATGAAACAGGGAAGAGACTAGGCGACCGTTTCTGCGAACACCTACGAGACGTTGAAAGAAATGACAAGGACGCATCCAAACCAGTCGCATGACATTTCGATCTCCCTACTCATTCTAGCCAACACATGACGACGTGTGGCCTTTCCCTACACCAGGGTAACAAGGAAAGCCGTAAAAATCTAGAACAAAAACCTATTTTTCAAATTGGCACACTTTTTCCCCACGGTATCAACGAACGCTTTTCATTCGACTAATTTATTCTTGTTTTTCACTTTGCCATGTTCCTACCAATAGCGTAGCTCCACCAATCTCCATGTAAACGAAGTGCAACCCACAATTCCTTGATTCGCTCTGACGAAGGGCTAACGCTTGAAACGTCAGCTTTCAATCTCTTTACGGTGGCCAATTTACCTTATCAACTCAGTTGATAAATCCAAAATAGAGCTGACACTGCAACCTCGAACAACCAGAGGCAAGTCATTTATATAGACAATAAATAATAACGGGCCTAATACACTACCCCGAGGTAACCCGAATGATATAAGCTAGAGCTCAGACATGACTCCATTAGTACAAACACTTTGGGTACGCATGGTTAAGTAAGACCTAAGCCACTGGAAAGCAGAGGGATTCATTCCGAGTAAAGTTAACTTACCTAACATGATGTTATGGTCTAAGGTGAAGGGATTGCTAAGATCAAGAAACACTAGTCCAGTCAATAGTCCTTTATCAATGTTCTCTAGTGTTCGTCACGTGGGTGAGGCATGTTGATGTAGAGTGAAGTGGTCGAAAGCCAGATCGTAGAGGAGGCAGTTGTAGACCATCCGGTGAACGGCGCGTTAGAGTATCTTGGAGAAAACGAGAAGTACTGAAATTTGTGGGAAATTCGATGGGTCCGTTTTCTAGCCGGCTTACAGCATGTTTCCATTCAGACGGTATGGTTCCTTCGTTGATCGTTCTATTCATGAGCAGTGTTATTGGTCTGGCTAAAGCTCCAGCCCTATCCTTAGTAATCGCGCAGGAATATCAGATAAGCCAGATGATTTCTTGGAGTTCAGTGTTTCAGCTGCTTACAGAAAAAGTCTTCAGTTATGTGTGATAAGGTGAATTGTGAATTTGACCTTGGTTGAGAAGACAAAGGAGAAACCGTTGGCACTGGCAGGGTCTGGCGCAGATTGGCTGTTACAGATTTGAAGAATGCTGAAAACCTGGCCGAGATATCCTTTGGACAGGTAATGTCCTCACCGCCAATTTCAAGAGATTGGATTTGACTGGCCCCAACATCGGTACCAATTGCATACTTGATGGCGCTCCATAGTTTGCCAAAATGGTTCTTATTTTCCTGAATCAGATTAGAATAGTATACCCTTTTTGCTTAAAAAGGGGATCTTCCTTGTTTCACTTCAAGCGGCCCGAAATAATCAACGCCAACAAATGTAAAGGGAGGCTTGTCAGGGGTTAGCCTTTCTTCAGGTAAGTTTGCCATAAACTGCTCTCCTGGGCACACCTTTTTCGCTGACAGTCCACACATCGTCTTAACACTCGTCGTACTGCTGACCTCCCTTTGACTATCTTAAACACGACAGAACACATTCTTGGCCCATGAACTCTCATGATACTGCTTGATAATCAGATCTGTCACATGATGCTTGTAAGGAAGGATGATAGGGCGTTTCCTTTCATAAGGAACTGGGGCACTTGCAAGTCGACCGCCCAATCTCAGTAAATGTTCCTTTAACTGTGGGTTTAGCTGATGCAGGAAGGTTCCTGCTTTACGAAGGACTTTTCTTACACAACCACTCGCATTGCAATTTTCTGTGGATGAGAGCACCTCAATGACATCTGGGAAGGACACTAGCTTCACTCTCTTGAGGATTTCCTTCTCAGCTTCCTGAAGCTCTGCCACTTTCAAATAACTGCATTTCGCAAAGAGCATCTCACTGGCCTCGTTTTGGGATTCATTTGCAATTGGAGCATTATTCTTAGTCAATTGAACCTTCAATTGAAGGTATGTCTTGTAACGCAGCAACTATGCTACGGCCCTTTTCAACTTCCACCAAGAGGAGCAGCGCATTATTAAGGACTCCAGAAATTCACTTTGAACGCAACGGTATAAATCTGAGCTTCTTTCCTAACTCCAGGGTCATGATCTGTCAATGTTGAAATTTCAACCATTCTTGGCCAGTGCAGGGGCTAATCTCGCCTTTCCCATCAGAAATGCACAGTGAACTCGGTTGTTGACATATTTTAAACGTAGATATGCCACTGCTGCGTACCCTTGGCGAGACGCGTCTGAGAAGAGGTGTAACTGCACCTCCTGAACTTCATCAAATTCTCTCGGATTGAAACAACGATCTATTTGTACTTCCTGCAGCTTGGGAAGGTCCTCTAACCACCGCTTCCACTGGTTTCTCTCAGTTTCCTCAATAAGATCATCCCAACCGAGGTTCTTCCTGCCAAGGGTTACTTAACCATGCGTACCCACTAACTGATTCGTCTGATCCAGTCCCTGTAACAATTGTTGATTCAAGGATGTACCTCCATACTTGGCGGCACAATCATAAACAAATCTCACTCTGTCGGGCTTTAGAGGATTTTTTACGGCGTGGCCCTTTTCGATGTAATCAGTCATTGTCGCCTTATGTTTCTCGAATAAGGCCTCATCTTTCAAAAATCGTTTCTTCAGAAGCAAGCTTCTTCACTCTGCAACCACCCTGTTGTTAGGTAAGCAGGGCGGATCATGTCGCCCGGGGTAGGGCGACTTGGTAGTTCCGTCTACCTTCTTAACAGTTCTCTCCATTACTTCTAAAGCCCTCTTATCTTCCAATGATGTACAAACTCATGTCTCAACTTCAGAGTTCTCAAAGTCTGTTTTCCACAGTCTCTCCAACTGTCGGCTACGCTCCTCGTCTCGAACTTGACGTTCGATTTTGTATGGTTGTGAAGGATGCTTCCTTTATTGGCATCTCATTCCAACCCTATGGAACATTTTTCTTCTACAACATTCTCTTCACCAGCATCTGCACTGTCCAACCTTTCAGGAAATACGACACCCGTCTTGGGACCATCACAAAGAACATCATCTTGCAAATCTAAGCCGCTGGTGCAGATTACAGAGCTGTCACCTAAACGCCAAAAATTGGCTGGGCATTCGGTGCTGTAGCTTCCTCCGCCAACAGGACCTATCATCGTCCACCCCAGGCTGTACCTGATTGCTACTGGTTCTCCTTCTCCACCAGCTGGGCACTCCAGTGGCAAGAACAAATTTGCTTTCTCTTTGAGAGCAATAATTAACACGACACCTCTAATGTCCAATATCACAATATCACACAAATGTGGCCAATTTTCAAGATCTTCCTTCTTGGCTATACAGCTTTCTGGTATGGCCATATTCATCCGTTGACATCATTACAAGGTCTATTTGTTGGCTCTCTACTCTGGTTGAGCCTGTCATCCCCAATAACGTGAAGTCCAACCTTGTGCCACTTGCACCTAAACTCTCTTTCAACCTTTCTTGACACAAAGTCACTTCTGACCCACTGTCCAACAAGGCATATGTCTCGACGGGTATCAAACTGCTACCCTTAGCCAGAACCGTGACCGGAACAACACTAAGACAAACTCGTTCGCCGGCCCCAGTTGCAACAGTTACGGCAGCTCTGTTGCTTCTCACTCCACTCGTGCCACTGCTGGCATTAACTTCTATCAATTCTTGACTTGGCCGGCTTTGACTAACACCTGAAGTGCTGGGAACTGCAGGAGGGGGTGTAATAGTGTGATGAGATATTCCAAAAGCTGTTTTGGATTTGTTTTCTGACTTTTGGCTAAAGCGTTTCCGAGGGGGGGCGGAAGTTCATCAAGGGCCTTAAATTCACTGAAAACTCTTGGTTCTTAGAGATTAATGAAAACAAAAGCAAAAATTCTTTGGACTCGTTTATTCTATTATAAATTCTCTTTTAGTTCACATGTAGGGATTTGGCATAGAGGGATCTGGCAGTCTGGGGTCTGGCACTAGTTTTGGCCAGATTTTGAAGTGAAAATCTCCACCAAATTTGCCAAAGTTTAGGCATTTATATTCTTAACTGTCTAACTAGCTTAAATTTATTCGTCTATCAGGAGTTACCCCAATGTAACTAGAATCCAAAAATTTGGCCCATTTATTTTTTAGGAGCTTTTAAGACCCATTTGCAGTCACACTCTTACAAAACTCACATTGTTTAAAGTGATAATTTAAGAGCCAACATAGCTTATTGTGTTTAAACACTTCAACTTGATTTGGTGAGGCCTACTTTACTTACAAAATCTGTGAGAAACAGCACAGTTGCCTTTAAACTCTACTTGAGACTGTTGAATTGCCGCAGAACTACAAAATCAGTACCAGAAACCAATCTTGCTCTACTTGAAAGGTAAATATACAATACAATAAAGCTAGTTTGCACTCAAATAACCGAGTAGATCGTCTGTTACACTCAGTTATACTGACAATTCTTCCAAACATACCCTTGCCTACTTACCTAGCTTATTTAAAGGTCCTTGGCTTGGCCTAGAGAAAACTAATTTCTCCGAGGTATTGCAAACGAAAAAAACCCATATTTTTTCTCAAAAACGTACGAATGAAACCACCATGCCGTCAAATCACATTGCCTGATGATTCTGCATTGGTTTACAGACGAGTCCATCATGCTGTGTAACAGTAAAATGTTCTGGAGCCCATGTTTGGCAGTTCAGTCTTCTATCAAGTGTTTCAGCAGGACTACTTGTCGCTGGATGCAAATAATGGGACACATTCGGTGTAGAAAGCTTATATGATACGCAGGTTTTCTGAGACGTACAGCACACGTCCTTAGAGTGGGTTTCATGAGATAGAAGACAACTCCAAGCTTTGTATCATTTCTAGTGTTTATCCGCCATTTTAGAAGTGGACGCGGGAGAACTGGGTCGAGATTGTCCCCAGTCTCAGAAGCTAGCACACAATTAAAATAATCATACATGCTTTTGATCTGCTAACAAACAAAGCTTTTGGTTGCCTAAGATAATTACAACGGGCAACTGCTTGATAAAACGTTTTCATTCCCACGCACCCAAATCAAATCAAATCAAATCACCGAATTGCATATTACAGTTGGCATGTAACATTTTTGAATTAAAAAAATAATCTGTTCGCATTTATTTAAAATTCAAAAAAGACTACAATAGTTAAAAAAGAGCTGATAAAAATATGTTGAGAAAAATTTTTTACGTATAAGAAGCACATTGCAAGTCCACTCTCTATTTCAAACTCCGAGTCTAATAATTATTATTATCATTTGTAGTGAAAAAGTAAGGGAGCGGTGGTGCCGGGATTAACCAGTTGGACGTCTGATTGGACTACCGATCATTGTACGTGTGAGGGCTACCCTCCTCAAAGAAAGATGTTTATTTCTGACTGCACAAGTGCAGGGTTACCGTAAAGGAAACTGACCTATCTGTTTCAAGAGCTGTGTTACAGAGCGATAAGGATAGCAAAATCGCAGCAAATATGAAGTAAATACCATAAATGATCAAATTTGATCATATTTGGTCAAATCCAAATTTCATGTTTGCACCATATTTGCATGAAAAGCAAATATGGTAAATAACGCGTTTACTCGATGTTTATGCAACGTAGCAAATGTGAACAGAAAGTACACATTTGACACGAATGTACTCCTACAATAATTATGAAGTGAACTTAAATATCTGCTGCCCCAAAAAAAGGATTTGCATGGGTGGCAAATATGAACCAAATACCATGTTTGCTGTACTTTGATAATATTTGCACATCAGTCAAATTTTGTGTTTGGAGCACATTTGCAAGCAAAGCAAACATGGTAAATACCGCGTTTATTCGATAGTTACGTGGACAGCAAATATGAAGCAAATGTCATGTTTGCTTTACTTTGGTCATATGTGCACGTAAATCAAATGACATCTTTGCACCACATTCACAAGGAAAGCAAAGACGGTAAATACCGCTTTTACTCGATAGTTACGTGGACAGCAAATATAAAGCAAATGCCTTGTTTGCTTTACTTTGGCCGTATCTGCACGTAAATCAAATGACGTGTTTGCACCACATTTACAAACAAAGCGAAGATGGTTAATACCGCCTTTACTCAATGTTTACATGGATAGCAAATATGAAGCAAATGCCATGTTTGCTTTACTTTGGAGATGGTAAATACCGCTTTTACTCGATGTTTACATGGTTAGCAAATATGAACGAAATGCCATGTTAATTTTTTCTTTGCACATAAATCAAATCTTGTGTTTGGTCCACATTTACCAGTGAGACAAAGAAGGTGAATACAGGTCTTTGCTCCATATTTACATACCGTAGCAAACGTGATAAATTCGTACACATTTAAGACAAATTTACCCAAAAGCAATTTTGAACCATGGTCAAATGTATGCTGCACGAAAAGATGGTTTTACTTGAATAGGAAATATGACAAAATTGCCAGGTTTGCTTTCCCTTGGTCACATTTGCCTGTTCTTTTGGGCAAAACTTAACAGTAACCTCGACAAACAACTGTACTCTAAAGCATTTTCAGCAAAATGCAAATATTTATTCTTATTACAGGAAGTGTTAGTCTTTTTAGAAGCAACAGTTAATTAGTTGACCGTAAGGATAATTTTAAGGGATAAATACATGTATTATCACCAAAGTTTTTGTATATCAACTAATGCACCCAAGTTCCCTATTTCAAGTACAGTTCTGCTTGCAATTATTAATTCGAATGTACAATATCACATCAATTTTTGTGGTCAAAAAACTAACAGCACACTATAACACAAAACGATCAAGTTCTTGAATTGTAATCAGTGGTGACCAACGAATTCTTATTTTTTCGTTACTAGGTAAAAGTGTCATAACTAATCAATTTCCCTTTTGTAAAATCTGCCACCTTAAGTGTAGGAAAACTAACATTGCACAACTAATGACACTTTCGTCAAAAAAGTAGGGGTGGGAAAAATAGAGTCAGATGTTTCACTGGAAAACGTTGCAAGAGCTAAACTGCATAGTTGTTTGAAAGCCGGTTAAAACTAACACACTTTTTTTTTGAAACCGTTTCCACAGCCTATTTTTAGTTGCAGTTTGAACAAAAAGAATTAACAGGTGTCCACATCATAAGCTACAAAGTTGAATTCAAACTGATACTAACCCTGGGTTAGCGTAATCCTGTTTTAAGCAACTGTGCCCTGATCTATTTTCTAAATGTCTTACGGGTAAGAGATTCTTCAACAAAATACACTTTTTACTGCTTACAACTAAGTGCACCAGCAGCAGTTAATTATGAATCAGTCATTTCCAGCAGTGCATATTCCCCCCTTCCCCAGGCCAACCCCTGGGCATTAGTATTTTTAAAGAACAACCTGGCAAATGCCCTCAGGTAAGGTAAAAAAATACCTGTAAGTTGATTTCTTCTTCTTTGATTTCATTCTAGTAATCAAAGCTAAATCAGGCTAATGAACTTGCCGAATGAAGTTATCACTAAAACGAAGTGACAGTACTGTGACATGAAAATCATGGGATGGCAAATGCCCTGGGATAGACTAATGCCTGGCCCCCTCGAGGGACAATGAGGAAAAATGCCCCACTGGGGTGGGGGGGGTGGGCACTGCTAGAACTGACTGATGCATTACATGTATATATATTGACATTAAATTTCAGTGGAAGAGCTTATTATCAGGCTAGTGTAGTAATGTAGTGAAAAAACAGTGTCTCCAATAAGCACTCTGTGCTAAATTCCACTTACCGTATTTTCTCTATTAAACGCCGGGGGCGTTTATTTAAAACTCGGCCTCGTAGACCCGGCGTTTATTGGAACCCGGCGTTTATTCGGGGCCAGGCGTTTATTGAATAAATGTATTTTTCAGTATTGGAAGTTTATTACACCAAGAACCCAAATTCATGAAAAACGTTTAAAAAATGTGAAACAATGTCATTACCTTTGTCTCACCTAAGTGAATCTGGTAAGTTATATATAAATAAAAAACTGACAGACGTGCGTGAAACACGGAGGAAGTGTATCGGTAACTGCTCGAGAGCAAACATACTGTGCTAGCAATTTTTAACAAGGTGGTGACGAGGTTTCTTCCCTGCCATCAGTCCTGAGAAAGGCAAAATTATGGAAAGATTCAATTGCAAGTAACTGATGACGCTGGAGAGACCCTCGATATGATCCTTGCTTGATGCACAAGCCCGTAGAAAAGTAACCATGATTTAAAAGAGATTGACAAAATACCTTATGCGCCGTTTGTTTCATCTTTCAAATGTCTAAAATCATCTACAAAGCTGGTTGCTGGGATTGCAACGAATTCTATACTTTCTGCACTTTTGTAAAAGGCAGTTTGGTTTGAATATTAGTGTATAAATTAGTGTACGTGCATAAATTCAAATACAGTGGTAGAAAGAGAATTAGTATGCAGTCACGGCACATAATCCTGATTTAATATACCCATCTCAAATAAACGCCGGGACCTCAAATAAACGCCGGGACCCCGAATAAACGCCGGGGGCGTTTATTTTAAACTCGGCCCCGTAGACCCGGCGTTTATTTGGACCCGGCGTTTAATCGCGAAAATACGGTACATGCTTGAATGATGTTACAACAACAACTGTAAAGTAGGCAGCTGAGCAGTTAGTTTTTCATGTGAACACTGATCTCAATGACCTGTTAACTGAATGAGAAGGCCCAGTGGGAAAAATTTGATGGAAGGCCTTGGAGCAAGACCAAGAGCCGTACATTTTCCTATCCAGCCTGACCTTACACAGTCAATTAGTAACCATAATTTTATGCTTGATTTGATTGAAAAATTATGAAAACATCTTGGTGAATACTCAAGTGAAAATGAATAATTTTTGAATGTTCAGTTCTCTCTACAAACATGCCATTGGTGCATCATGGTAGTTGTATGCAACAAAACAAGTCCAAAGTGAGCTTACCCAGAGGTCTTATTCAGTACATGAAATGAAATCCAGTAGTTTGTTTTATGATTAAAAATCACTCAAATCTTTGGGTCCTGCAACCTACACACCCTTTGAACCACAGGAAATGACCAAACATGCCATTTTAAATACAACAACCACGATACCTTCAAATTGTGATCAAAGAGGGAACTGGGCATAGTATACATGCTAAATGAACAAAAGAAATGTATGTGTGGGCCCAAATCCAGCCCACACATGCTTTCTTATTGGGTTCCTTTCTATGGAATTGCATTAACAAGGCCAAATTGACTGTTGTTCAGCAGTTTTTCTTTGAAAATGTAAAGGGCTTAGCATCTCCAGGAACAGTGCAAGCATAAGGATTGCCTTCTTTTTATGGATTGGCATAGTCTGTTTCATTAACAATTGTAGGATATTTGCATGATGGCACCATTTGACTATAACTACCACAATCAAATTAGTTTTTCCTTTCTAATTAAAATTGTGTAATCCCAGTGATGTTTAATGACAATGGACCATGGGCTATAGGAAACATGGATTTTGAGTTCTCATCGAACGTTGTAATGTTTCAAGCAAACAGCGATGAAATATGTCAACGGTTCAATAAGACTATCACCTTACCGTCAGTTCTGCGAACCTGTGTCTTTGATTTCTACATCACCTTCTGCAAATATCCCTGTTTATCCCCGATTCTTCGGTGACTTTTACCGCCCACCATTTTGAAAAACACTCCCCAGTTCATTCTCGTTCATTCCTAGTTCTACGCGATTTTCTGACTAGAAAACCTCCTAAAGCCGCCCTGAAGCCCCTGGGTAGGAAGCATTTGGGCCGTTGCTAGGAGATTTGTGCCATTGGCCAATCGTAGGGCCGGAAAGACAATCACTATTGTTTTTCAAATTCGTCTTCAGCTGGTAAGAGCAAAAAGCGTTTTCTAGTCCCCCGACAGAACCTAATTTGAATTGTCACTTTTTAATCCGTTGCATGACGACCTTCCATCTATGGAAGTCCGTCGTGCAATGTTCTTACGAGCTTGTAACCAAAACCTGTAAAAGATGGCCTACCCAGTGGCTTTAGAGCGGCTTTAGGAGGTTTTCTATTTAGCTGCGTAGGACTGGGAACGAATGTTTTTTTTCAAAATGGCGGGTGGTAAAAGTAAGCATATCGAACTCACCGAAGAATCGGGGAGAAACAGGGATATTTGCAGAAGGTGATGAAGAAATCAAAGGCACAGGACAGGAAAACTGACGGTAAGAACGTCGACATATTTCACCGCTGTTTGCTTGAACAAGGTTCGATGAGAACTCAAAATCCATCTTTCCTATAGCTCATGAATGGACCTAATTTGGCTGTATGAACAATGAGTGAGTCAGTGAGGCATGTTCGTTAGCGAGCCAAGAGTGCACGATGCAAGGCACATGGTCACATGCGAGGCACAACATAATATTAATATTAATATTAATCCTACTGTAGACCAGACCAGTGGGGCAGCAATTTCCTTTGATTATGAAGGACATTTCTCTTCTCGATTGCTCTTTAATTTATCTGTCTTTATCCTGGAATTGTTTTGTTTTGTTTTTGTCGTGGCAACAGTCATGATAAAAATGTAGCTTTGATTCACATAAAACAACGAGCGCAGTTTTAGTACAAACAGCTTTGTGTTTGATACTTTTCAAAATTGAAAGCAATGAACAAGATAAGTGAAAACCAAAAACCTAAAAGCCGGAAGAAAGATCAAAAGTTAAGATCTCATTTGAAATCTAGAGAGAAACGTTTTGTAGGTGCCATATGTCACGAGAAAGGAATTTCTTTAGCCAAGTTCATGCATCGCAGTCACAACTCGAATGTGACAAAAGATGAATGGCATTTTCTGTTTGTTTTAGTATTCACTGTTGGGTTTTCAAAATGTGGTCATTGATAGGAAACTCACTGCAAAGATGCAGTCATCTTTAGGCAGTCAGTGAAGACTATTGCAAACAAAAAATGCTGATCTTTCATGATTGGAAGATTTTAGTACAAACAGCTCTGTGTTTCATAAGTAGTAGGGCAGGACCCTTCAGATGTTTCTTACAATTAATTTGCCTACACTCCCTGAGATATGATTGGTGGAGAAGGCAAGAAAGTCGGCCATGCTGGATTTTTCTGGCTTCTGATTGGTGGAGAAGGGACAGTGACGTCACACCGGAAGTGAAAAAGGGTGAAGATGGGTGAGCTGTCGTGTGAAAAATCACCATAGCAACAAGCCAGTTGTCAGTTGTCAATTTTTAATCAACCCATACTTAGTTTACAAGCGGGAACGTGTGCCTGGACCCGAGTGGTCAGCGGCTTCCCATGAGAAAAGTTCAAAGTCCAAATAGCTATGTACAAGTTGGCAGCGTGGTGCCTGGACCCTAGTTCCATAGACGCGTGATGAGTGAGTGAGGGTTGGGTGGACTGGAGCCAAGTGGCGTGTCAAACCTGTCGTTAAGGTCCAAAAATTAAAAGAAAAACAGGGGATGTCATTAAGAGAAAGCAAATCATTCATTAAATCCTGGAGCACGTGGGACCTAGCCCGGTTAGCTCCAGAACAGGCTAACTACTTAGATTGGTTTTTGAAAGGGGTGGGTTTCCTTTAGTTAAAGAACTGAGGCTGAAAAAAAAAAGCTTACCGTCATCTGTAGGTGTTGCTTGACATTCTTGCTTGCTTGCTTGCTTTGAGTGAAGAATGAGATGGGAAGGCCGAGTTGCTCGGTTTTATAGAGAAAAAGGGATCACGTGCCATGGAGTTGAAAACCAATGACAGACAGACCACGTGAAAAAAATACAAATTGAAAAGGTGGGGGCACTCCCTCCCCCCTCTTGATTTTTCCATCATCCTTGGCGATCCACAAAAAAATTAAAAAGGGTGGGGGTACCCCCTCCCCCTCCCCATTTTCCCGTCATCCTTAGCGATTCACTCAGTACAAAACCCTGGATGCGCCACAGAGCTTCACCCCTAGCTTTGAGTCGGTTCTGTGTAAACTTTTGTTGGTTTGTATGAAAAAAAAAGAAAATGTCGGAAAGAAGGTCTTTGTGCAACTTGACCAGTTACGCGAACGTGAATGGAGCCGAGGCAGTGGGAAGAAGAGGGAGGGAAGAGAGGACACGCGTGGAGAGAATGGCAGCGAGAATGGCGGAGAGAAGAGAGGAAACGTGGCGCCCAATGAATAAGAAGTGCGCCTCGGCGTTTACCCCTTTTTATTTGGCAGCCATGGTGGATAGAGAGAACGCGTTTCGCAACGATCGTCAGAAGAAAGTGGTGGACAAATTGTTGAATGAAGCCCTAGTCAAGCGCCTCATTCCATACATTTATAGAAGCCGAGTCTGGAGTATGGACGAGAGTTTGTGGCCCATCACTTTGGGTGAATTTCGAGGACTGAACGACCAGCTGGCTGTCAAGTTCCCCGAAATCCACGCAGGCCATCAGTGGCAGACTATTATTAATTACTACGAGGAAATTAAATGGGAACAGGAGGAATGGAAACGCTTGGTTGAGTTAGAAAGAGAGGCAATGACGGCACATCGACGAGTGAGGAACTTTTAATGTGAGTCAAGAAGAAGACAAAATATTGTAAGTGAATTCTTTTATTTTGTGAAAATTAAACGGAAGTTACTTTTACAACAAACTCGGTTTCCGTGTCCATGTCTTGCCACGCTGTATTAGCGCTTTGCAGACGTTCTTCTCATTGTTGTTTTTTATGTCACTATAAGCAGCTTTTCTTAAAGTTTGACTCAAACGTAACGTGGATTTCATCTCTCGACGAAGTTTCTGAAAACGGGAACCTCTCTTTGATACGTCCTCTTCTGAAGTAAGCGGTTCCTTTTGAATCCAATGAACTTCCCCATGCATAAAGGGATAATAGACTTGAGTCTCTTCACAAAAGACAACGCGTTTCCTGATTTTTACAAATGAAAGTTTTCCAGTTCCACTCTTAATTGTTCAATGTTCTCGGGTAAACAGAAGGTACTGTTGAATAAGGCTTTGATTTCCTCTCGGGTTTTCTGGTCAAGATCTCGGGAACCAACCACAGCACTGCTTTGATGAAGGGTGGGGGGTTTGAGACCTCAGGGTAAAAACTTGCTCCTAGTCACCAGACAGGCAGAATCGTCGCTGACGTTGTAGTAAATTTCAGACCGGTACCAAGTTTGACTGGGAATATCAAACAGGTAAACTTCTTTGCCTTGATCCAAAACCAATTGCACGGTCCACCCCGTTCCCCTTTTGACTCATTTGGCATCCTTTTCCAATGTGCCAAAGGCATAGATGGTATGAGCCTTTTCAGCAAACTGGTAATTGCGTTGCAGCAATTGAAGCGTGTAAAAATGACTGGGAACACGTTTACACAGTTTTGAGCAGCCTGGTGAAGATGTGGATTGGCTAGGACTAACACTTCTACCGTGGCAGGACAGATGTAATTGGCTCGTGGATTGGGTGGGACAATGACTGCCACTTGCATGCCAAAATGTTTGGCCATTTCGTCCGCCAATTCATCAGTACCTTCGGCCCCACCCGTGCAGATCACATGACCGTTTCCAATACTGAGCTGCATTTCTTCTTCTTCTACGTCTTGGGCTCCAATCATGTCGATGACTGGGTCTGGGAACATTCGTCGGGAAAAATGTAACCGGTATGGGATCCTACGATTTCAAGAATGTCTGCTTTGCTTAAACCTAAAGCCAAGCTGAAATCAATGAAATGATGTTATCGGCACTGTTGGAAAGTGAATCCGGCAGCTAAACCTCGGTTGACACGTGCGAGAAGATAATCGTTGTCACTGGCAAAGTCTTCACGCTTGCGATTCTTGTAGTAGTCCATGGGATGGAATGGAGAAAAGGGAATGAAGGACCTTCTTAAATAGGTAAAAGCCAAATGAAAGGGAACCAATGGGAAAAGATTTGACCTTATATGGACATCACGTGATGGGAAAATGAACCAATCAAAAGTCGAAACGACCTGACCAATGGTGGGTAGTTTGACCTTCTATGGTCATGAATGGATCCCAAATCGGACCAATGACCACCCAAGAAGAACCTGACCTATTTGAGATACTTTGACCTTATATGGTCATCACGTGATCGGGGTATGAACCAATGCGAAAAAGGCTTAAGGTGTATAAGAAGCCATGCGCTGTTTGTGAAAAATTCACATTTCAACGCAGGATGTCCACTTCGTGGGAATATGGCGATGTCTCTCCAGCTCATTATCCAAATCCTGGTCGGAAGAGAAAATCTGGTTCTGCCAAAAGCATTAACCCTACCGGGAAGAAAAAGAAGGAGAAGGAGGAGAATGAAACCTTGGTGATTCAAAATGTGACACCCATTGGATGAGATGCGTTTGAGAAAAATGAAGTGAACTGTTTGTGAACTCTTTGTTTCCCTGCCGCTGATCTTTTTTTCAATCGCTCGATTTGAGTTTCAGTGAGAAGAAGTTCGACACCACGCCCAATTTGGTCTGGTTTAACTTTCAGATTAACAGCTGTCTTCGTAACATAAGCTTTCTGAAGTTTCTTTTTCTGACCATCAGTCAGTGCGATTTTGAATGGATGATAAGTTGTGCTCATTGTGTATATTATATTCAGAATTTTTTCAATTTTTTAAACGACAACAAGCTCATTACCAAGTGTTTCTAAAACAAATTCTTCTTCATTTATAACATATGCGTATATAATGTATTGAAGGTTTGCTGTTTCATTCAATTCGTATTCTAAAGTAAGATTAAGGGGATCATTTGTCATAAATTTTTCATTATTTCTTAGATCGAAGTGAATGATCGGGTATAAACTCTCGAAGTTTGCAATCTGCAGCTGAACACCGCTGTTGTAATCATAATTTCTGTAACTATAATCCAGCAAATGTTCGTAAATTCGCAATTTGTTTTTGTTTGATAAAGGAACCACAGGGTAAAAATTTTCACCATAATTTAGTCGACATCTCGTTAATTTTGCTGAGTTATCACCATCGAGATCAAATGTGTCAAAAAAGTAGGGGTTTTGAGTGTAAGATTTTTTTTACGACATTGTTGAAAAAACACGAAGACATGTTTTACATTTTTAATTGCAGATGTAAACGAACACGTACCACCAGTATCAGTTCTTGGGGAGCTTTCCATAATTCGTTCTTTCAAGAATTTTTTTTTCTTTGGTTTTAAAAAATTTTCATTCACAAATTTTTGTCCTTCACCGTGGAAAGATAGTTGTGGAACCCATAACTCAAATTTTTTAACAACAATTCTTCGTGCTGTTCCATCGTTTTGGAAAATACGTTCTTCATCGTCTTGCAGAGTAATTTCAAACTCAATTTTCATTGGTGGTAAAAGAGTTTCGGAAAGATTTTCGAAAAATGCGTATCTGTTTAAAGGAATTTTTGTCTCAATTATCTTTCCACCATTTGAAAGAAGAGCTCTTTCACGCATTCCAGTATTCGACGCATTTCCATCAGTAACTGTGGTTTTGTCAACGTCAAGATGCCAAAATTGATCTTTTGCCACAGTTCCCGAATAATCGTTTGAATAGTCAAGCAGATTTTTAATGAAAATGCCTTTGTGGATATTGTTAGACTCAGAAAGTGTTGTCGCCGATGATGAAACTCTCATGTTTTTGATTAATGAAAAAGAACCATTTATCGGAGCAGATTCAGTGTCAGCTACAATGTTACCTCCATTTGCAGTTGCTTCAAACTTGAAATGAACTAACAAATAAGCTCTGTACCAGTCATAAAAATGGTTTCTGTCTTCAATTACGAAATTATAACCACTTTTTTCTTGTGTTTGACCATTCCCAGGGTCTACTAACTGTTTTACACATTCAAAACGAATGTCTTCTGATCTTTTGAGGAATTGTGGAGTTCTGAACATGTTGCCAGTTATATAAAAAGGAAAAAAAATTTTTTTCTTTGATTAATATTTTGTCAAAATTCGATTTAATCACAAGAGAGCGTCTAATATTTTTTTGTGTTTGGTTAAAACATTTGCAAGTTTCTTTTTCGAATCTTCAGACAACGGTTTTCTTTTTTTTCGCATTTGTTTCGAACCTTTTTCAACAGTATCTGATTTTTTTAGCTCTTGCAGTATTTTTCGTATTTGTTTCGAACCTTTTTCAACTCTCTGCCCCGCCTTTTCAGCGATTGTTTTTGTGGCTTTTTCGGCTGTTTTCTTTGCCACGTTATTTTCATTGTTTTTGAATACTTTACCGATGTTCATGAAGGTGTCACGGATCACACCCGACCCTTTGTGTTTATATCGATAACGTCCCGTTTTTTTGTCAAAGAATCTTGCCCACTCGCTCGGATGATTCATGGTTGTATATTTATACCAACAAAAAAACTTTACTCTTTTTCAATCATTAAACTAATTGCAATATCTGTCCCATTGAGATCCAGGATATTGTTTTTTCCATCTGTCACCCAAACCCTTATTTCTTCAATATAATTTTTATTCACAGGTTGCCACTCAGGTCGAAGCGGCACTTCTCGAAATGGATAACTAACGTTAAGATCTGCTGTTGATAAACAGTATAACAAATCGCTTGGAACATTGTCTGTTCGGCGTGTGATAAGATCACAGTGTAAATACACCCAATCAACACCTCTTGTGATATTTGGAACTTTCCTTCCGACAACATCCCCACTCAAGGTACTTTTTCCATAACCAAGCAATTCACCAAAATTTCCTTGAGACAAGTCAAGCTCATAATCGTTATGTATCAAAGTCACAACCCTATAAATTGACATATCGAAGTATATTGTGAAAATGTAATCACTGTCTTTGTTTGCTGGATCTACTCTACCGGTGTGTTGTTGAACAAAAGTGTTGATTCTTTTGTAATCATACATTCCATTCGGAAAAGTTAAAGTTTTCCACGCTTGTTCTGTTTTTTTCTTCCATCTAATTTTATTGTTATCATAACGAGAATTGATATTATTCCATGAGTAACTCATTGTAATAAGTCTGTTCAACGCTGCTTTATAGTTTCCTTTACCCAATTCGAGCGGTGGATAAAAATTTACTGTGAAATCATGTGAAACATTCCGTTCTCCTCCTCTTTCAAGTTTTGCGCGGCTCGAGTCAAGCAGTAAGTTAAAGCTCATTATTGGCGTATATTATTAGAAAAAAATTTTTTTTTATCAATTATGCCATTCAACTAGTGAATCAAGCAGATCTAATACCTGTTTTTTAAGTTTTATCGAGTTGTTTCCTGCTTCTATTGATCCTAAACTTAAATCAAGTTGGTTGATCAATTTTTCTGCTTCATCATCGAAACCGCTTCCTTCGATTTCCCAATCCTTTTCATAAGAATCATCTTCATCGTCAGAAAGTTCAAAAGCAGGTCTTCGGCTCATGACAGCTTTTTCAAGAGGGGTTTGAGCAGTTTCTCTTTTTTCTTGTTTCTTAGGTGGTTTCAATTTCGCCTTTTTTTCTTGTAATTGTGTTAATAAAGGTTGTTTCCTTTTAAGTAGCTTTTCTGCGTGTTCTCGATGTGCTTTAATTGTTTCGAGTTTAAATGCCTCAGCTTCTAGTTCTTCCACATTATATCCATAGTATTTTGATCCTTTACTTTTTACTTTGTAAGTTGGATCACTTCCATGTTTAGCAAGAATACTTTTTACATTTCTAAGCCGTTTGGATGTTTCTTCCCTTGTTTCATCTTTGGAAGATCCTGGCATAACAGTTTCTTCCATCAAAGGTGGAGGTCGTAATGGAAGATCATCAAATTCTTGATATGGGGGTGGAAGTGATGTTGGTTCTATTGGTGTTGTGGTTGTTGTTGGTGTTGTTGGTGGTGATGGTGGTGGAGTTGGTGCATCCGGTCTGAATTCGTCACCAAACGGGGTGATTTCGTCAAATTCATCCATTGTGTAATCAGGAACTTCCTGCTCTTCTTCTTCTTCCTCTTCTACAGTGGCACTGCTCTTTTCATCATCAAGTCTTTTTGTAATTGGTCTAAAAAACTCTTCTCCTGAAAGCTGACCAAGCTCTTTTTTAATTTTATCCATTTTGAATTTTTGGTGAATTTCTTCTGTTTGCTCATCTAACTTCGACTTTTCTTCAGCCCACTTACGCCATTTTTCTATTGACATATTTTCAGCGTTAATATATAGAAGCGAAAAAAAAATGAAGATTCCAAATTATGACCCAGGTTCTTCCGAGAGTGACTACAGGCAAGGTCACCCTTGTATGCCAGCAGATGTTTTTCGGATGTTAATTTGTGGGCCCAGTAATTCTGCTAAAACAAACACATTACTGCATATGCTTTATGAGTTGTTAGAGTATGATAAAATTTACCTCTTTTCAAAGAACCTGCACCAGAACAAATACCAGGATCTTTTGCAGGAGTTTGCTGAAAAAATCAACCCCAAGGTTGGTTATGAGGTTATCGAGGCTCATGGTGATGAAATCATTCCACTCGAAGAACTTCCGGAGGACAACCAAAAAATAGTTGTTTTTGATGACCTTGTTTGCGAAAAAAACCAAAACGATATCATTAATTATTTTATCAACGGGCGGTACAAAAACTGCTGCGTTATTTACCTCTCTCAAGCCTTTTACAAGGTGCCGAAAGACATCCGTGTTAACTGCAGCCATCTTTGTATTTTCAGATTAGATCCAAAAGAAAACAAACGAATTGCAAACGAAATAGGTGTGGATCATGAGGTTTTAGATCGCGCCACCGATGAAAAATATTCTTTCCTTTACTATGACAAACCCCAAAAATTAATGAAAAAAATTTTGATGAAGATATATAATGGGGTAGATTAACAACCAAATAGGTGGAACAAGCCATACTACGACGAGTCAAAGTGGAAAAGTTGGTCCTCCTGGCCCAGGGGGCCCTCCTGGCCCTGAGGGTCCTCCTGGACCGAAGGGGGATAAAGGCCCTGGAGGACCACAGGGTCCTAATGGTCCAAGAGGAGAAAAAGGGCCCGCTGGACCACAAGGTCAGGAGGGAGCACAAGGACCACGTGGTTTAAAAGGCGACAAGGGCGACAAGGGCGACAAGGGTGATAAAGGTGATCGTGGCCCTCAGGGTAGTGCCAGCGGTTCTGCTAATATTGACATGGAAAATAAGTACGATATTTTGCGATTAAAAAGCAACCCTTATCCTGTCCACGGTGATCTGACAAAGGTAATAAACTATCAGGACACGAGAAATATCTTTCTTTCGAAAAAGGAAGGCGGAAAGATGGAAGCAAGCATTAATATGAACAATAATACAATTTACAACGTAAAAGACCCAGTACAGGCAGATCAAGCCACAAACAAAAAGTATGTAGATAATCAGCTTGCGAAAAAACTGGATAAAGAAGCCGATATTGATATGAAAAATTATTCGATTATCAATCTTGATCTTCCATCAAACCAAAGAGACGCCGCATGTGTCGAGTTTGTTAACAACAGAATTGATGACATGACACAAAAAAAGTTTCTCAAAGTTGATGGCACTAACAATATGACTGGAAACTTGAATTTAAATAACAATAAAATTATTAACTTACAAACCGATTACAGAGATTCTAAATCCGCAGTTAATGTTGATTTTATGCAAGATGAAATAACAAATATGAGAGATCTTGTCACTCAAAAAATTCATGAATCTCAGATCATTAATTCAGGGCAAAAACGAGACGCCTTCAGATACATGATGGAAGACACTGATGAATCTTCGAGTGAAAACAATATCGAGGTTTTGGGTATTGTTGATTTTCCCAATTCTCCACATCAAATTAATAAAAAAGCTTACCAACTTAAACTCTTGTTTGAAAAAGGCTCACCCTACCAGTACCGGTCACGCCTCGGTTTTAACTTATATAAACTTCCGGTCGGTTACTATACTTTAGTCGTTGAATGGTTTCCGCCGGAAATGAATGAGTTGAGTGTTATAGCACAAGGCACTACGATTTCAATTTCTGATGAAACAACCAAAACATTCGAGAAGTACACCAAAACAGTTATCACAGATGGGGTAGCTCACCCCCACAATTTATATATCTCGATCTGCACGGTACAGTTAGTAAACGATCGTTTTTAACAATTGGCCATTTAATTGTCTATGGTGTTAAAGAAACACTTTCAAACGTTGACCCAAGTGTCTATGACACCGCTTTTGTTATTGAAAACGGGAAAATGGTGATGCAAACAGATCTTTCTTTAAACGGACACCAACTACGCTCTTCCATTCACCACATAAACGGTTTTTTAAATTCGACAAAAGGGGACAAAAATTTTGTTTTAAATGGTGCCGAAATAATTTCATTGCCGGGTGAAGCGATTTTGAAAAATATTGATATATATTGTACGCGTCCAACCACTTCTTCGGATTCTCATGTCACTGTACATAAACACAAAAAAATATCTTTAAAACTCAAAACAGCTTTACGGAATTTTTTCACTGGAACTCTAAGCTCTTCAAATATTTTTACCTCAGAAAAAAGTCGGTGGTATCAGACGATAAACCCAAATTCTTTCCAAATGCCTTCGTCCGGGATTTTGGCTTTTGAACTAAATATGAATGATGATATTTGGAAAAGTTACAACGCAATTACACTTCGTATCGAGTATCAAACAAGTGCGTGATAACTTTCCACAAAAAATTTTCATTTATTATATAACACAATGCGGGACATTTTCGAATTCAACCATATCGACCAAACACTTTCAACAGAGAAAGTTAAAATTCTGAAAGATTTGTATGGTTATTATCATAAGAAGCATTATGGCTATGAAAAGTTGCACCGCGGTTTTCGAAGAAAAAATTTTGTTTGTAATCTTTCAGCTGGCAAGTTAATAATAAGTGCCGCAGTAGCCGGAGGAATAACACTGAACCCTGTTGTCATGGCAACTTTAACTGGTGTTGGCCTTATTTTGAAAGCAGTGGCAAGCCTTAAGAAATACGATAAAACAATGGAACGAGCAAATTTTGCCCGTATCGAATACCAGAAAATACTTGTTGAGATTCGCTTTTACCTCCGAGGCGAAGTTTTCGACGAGAAGGCCTTTCTTGATAAATTAAAAATGATAGATAATTTCGTCACTGATCATTGTATGGAGATTCCGCTTTCTGTTCAAAGAAAGTACGATAAAAAATGCGCTCAATTGTAGATTTTTAAAGTAATTATATACGCAAACAAAAATGATTGCACTTTTTGCAACTATTTGTCATTGGGTTTTTGAACTTCTCACTCCTCCTGATATAAGACAAATACGATACATTACTCGTGAGTGTGTTTCAAAAATATTGTTACCAACTCGTGACAAATATGGCTACCCCATTTCCGGCCAAGATGTGGTTCCATAAAACAGATAAATTTACATACCACGTGATTTGCAGTTATCGCCTCGACTTAGCGAGGCGGGAAAAATAAGGTCATGTGACATTAGGTGACAAGAATTTAAAAGAACAAGTTTCACTTCTTTAACGGACACATTTCGTTGTTCAGTCGTCGATGTGGGATTTCAAGGATTTATGGAAAACAAATTGTAAGTTGAGAACTGTTTGCCGTTTCAATAGCGAATGATGTAAATAGTAACTTGTTTTCTAACTGATTTCAGTTGACTACGATTTAACAACGGACGCTTCCCGAACTGATCGATGAAGGAACAAAGCCGTAAAGTCTAGTGCAAAATAAAATCTTCAAAACCTTCAAATCCCTGGCTAATCTTCTACAGAAGTAACGCCTTCACGCATAGGCGCGAATCAGTCAAAATTTGTCCTCGAAGATTACGCCGAATCGAGTTATTGACAACCGCCGAACTTCGCATCACAAGTTGAGCTGCCACAGATTACGCTGAATCATCGCGCCCTCAACTTACGCTGAATCTTCATCAAGATTACGCCGAATTGTATTTGCGAAGGAAAAGTAAGGACATTTGATTTGTTTGACGTTTTCATTTTTATCTTTGTTGCTGGATTGTCAAAATCAAAGACTTCGAAGCCCGCTGGTAGTAACATCGCATGAAATCGAGGCTGGAGTTAAAGCATATTTACGTAAAGTGAATTCCGTTCAAAATGCCGCCTAAAGTAGACGTCAAGACCCTCGCAGGAAAAATGGAAAACGCTGTAAACATCCTCTACGAGCTAATGGAGGAATTTGAAACAATTTTCTCAGTAAAACCAGAACTCAAAACACTTGAAGCAGCATTCACTCAAGTAGAGACGAGATATAGGCAAATCAAAAAGCAGCAAGAAACGATTTTAGACAAACTGGTTGATGAAGGCGCTGCCACAGACGAGGGACCCTTTTTAACGACCAGAAAACTTGGAGACAAGGCCAAGGCGGATTTTCTTCTAATTGCTTTGAAATTTGCTGCTTATCAAAAGGAACAAAATTCTTCTGAAGCGTCTCGTAAGGACTCTGAAACCCTGGAGGCTCTGACATCATCAATGTCATCAATGACATCAGCAGTAGCAAAAATGGCGGACACCTTAGGATCAAAACCAAACTTAAGTGGTCTACAACGATTACCAGTGCCAACATGGGATGGAGGTCGCAGATCTTATGCCACGTGGAAAAAGGAATTCAATCATTGGATGACGAAATACGGTCAGGATAAGGATGAACAATTGCAACGTTTCCGAAACGCATTGCCAAAGGGTTCGTGGTGGACTGACCAGGTTAAAACCTGTAAAACCATTGACAGCGCTTGGAACATCTTGGATACCGAGTTCGCAGACAGACGAAAATTAATGGATGAATTGCTGTCTGAAATAAACAATCTTAAACCAGTCAGACGAGATTCCAAGTCCTTTACACACTTCGCCACAACAGTGTCTTGCTACGTAAACGATATGGAGGATAATGGGTGCCCTGTGCTAGAGTCTTCAGAAGCACCATTCCTTATGTCCCAACTTTTGTCCAAACTCGATCCAAACGACAATTCTCATTTTGGTAGAGAGATGAAAAGAGAAGGGAAACAAGAAACCGTTAGCAACCTCATCGCCTGGTTACATCAGGAAGCAAGCATTCGCTCCCGAGGCAAAAGGAGCTCCGTGAAAGTCGCCGGGACAAGGGTCCTAAGAAGACAGAAAATAATGCCACCAATGGCGAAGAAACTGATGATGAAGCATGTCCACTTGGCTGTAAAACCAAACATCATCTGGCTGCCTGTCCTACGTTCCAGCTTTTAACAGTCAATCAAAGGTGGGAGATTGTTAAGCAACATTGGCGATGTCGCAAGTGTCTAAGAGCGCATCAAACGATTGCAAGAAACCAGATGGCTCAACCTGTGACAAATGCAGAAAAAACCACCACCGGTCTCTACATAATGACAGGACTGGCGAAACAAACACAAATTTGAATCCAAGAGCAGCACCTTTCCAAAGTCAATTCCAAGGCCCCTCAACTACGTCGAATGGCAACATCCAAGGAAATGCTGTGTACCAGATAGCAAAGTTAAAACCTGTCACTGGTTTGTGCCCTGTTCAAAAAGTTAAACTCATGAACAGAAATGGAAACTTTGTCGAAGTTCTTGCAATGTTAGACTCTGGATCTAACACCAGCCTACTCTCCAAAAATACAGCTAGACGACTTGGCTTAAATGGATCAGCAACGCATCTCACTATGAATTTGGCTGGGGGGAAGAAGAAAAACGAACCTTCACAGGTAATCGATATCACGCTTGCCTCACCTACTGACGAAGATATTACGAAGACCCTTCAAGTGTACACTGTTACGAGACCTTGCAGTAATGCCAAAACAATTTCTAAAGAATTAGTGGGACAATACACCCATTTGAAGAACGTTTCTGATACGCTGCATCTTTCGGGTGGTGCCATAGATATCCTTATCGGCACAGACTTCGTAGAAGCTTTCGTTGATATCCACACAGTGTCCGGAGAACCAGGAGAACCTATCGCGAAAAGAAACTGTTTTGGATCGTACGTTCTGGGACAGTTTGAGTCAAACAGCCCTACCACATCTCAAATTCAGTCAATAGAAGTTGGGACAGTAAGTATCGTAGAGGATATCAAGAAACTCCTTCACCAAGACCTCCTTGGAGTCAAACCAACCAAACTCTGTACATGCAGTGAAAACGTGTTACGTGAAAGCAAGTTCGTAAAGTCCCTCGCAGCTTCAACTACCTTAGTTGACGGGAGAATACAAGTGAGGATGCCCTGGAAGGAAGCAGGACCCCCCAAACAGAGTAACTACGACATCGCTCTGAAAAGGATGCTTTCTGCTGAAAAGTCGTTCCAGAAAAAGGGTTGCTTTAAAGTTGTTGACGAAGAAGTTCAAAAGTTATTGGATCAGGACTTTGTGAAAAAGGTTCCACCTGAACAAATCGATCATGGTAAACCTGAATGGTACCTACCACTGCAAGCCGTGTTCACGCCAGAAAGGACCACAAAAGTTCGACTTGTCTTTGACTCATCTTCGAAAGGTCACGATGGTCTTTCGCTTAACGATTATCTCGAGAAAGGTCCTAACTTCACTGGTGATGTGCGCAAAATGTTTAATCAAGTCTTGGTGCATCCTGACGATCAAGTTTATCACAGGTTCCTGTGGAGAAGTAAGACAAATGATTCACCAACTGTGTATCAATGGCTCAGATTGAAATTTGGTAATAAACCAGCTCCCGACATAGCAACTAACGCCATCAATACTCTGGCAAAGTTATCGCAAGCTGAGTTCCCGGAAGCTGCAAAGGAACTTCAAGACCATGCGTACGTGGATGATATCGGTGGGTCCAGAGCAACTACAGCAAAAGCTGAGCAGATTATCAACGACATTGACGCCATCCTCGAGAGAGGCCACTTCCAGATTAAAACTTGGCATTCTAACCAGACAGAAATCGACCAATCTAACGATGAACGGTCAACGGATCTACTGGGTCTACGATGGGATAAACAGACAGACAAGTTTACCCTGAAAAAGAACGACCTTGGCCTGACCGATGTCCTTACAAAGAGACGATGCTTAGGTCTTGTTGGCAAATTATGGGACCCCATTGGTCTTGTGTTACCCGTAGCAATAAAGTTTAGAATCGACTTACAAGAACTGTGGAGTTCAGGCTATAGCTGGGACGAGATCCTGCCAGCGAACATTCAAAGGAAGTGGATGGAAAATGTGCAAACCATGAATCATCTCCTTGCGTTCGAATTCGATCGAAAGTTGAAACCAAGTCATGCAGTTGGGGTACCGCAAGTCCAGGGATTCTGTGATGGTGGCGAGAAAGCGTACGGTGCAGTCATTTTCCTCCGATGGGAGTTAAAGAATGGAAGTTACAAGTGCGTCCCTGTCCTGATCAAGTCCTTCGTTGCCCCGTTGAAAAAGAAGACGATCCCGAGACTGGAGCACATGGGTTGTTTAACACTTGCAAGGATGTATGATACTTGCAGAACGTCACTGCAGTTCGCGAACATCCAAGATTACAAACGAATCTTCTGGGTGGACTCCTCTACCGTCTTGTCTTGGATAAGGACCCCACCACGGCAATTTAAACCTTTCGTATCAGCGAGAGTAGCAGAGATCCAAGAAACTGTCGGAGTGGATGACTTCCGTTACATAAGGTCGAAGAGTAATCCTGCTGACATTCTTACCAGAGGAACCGAACCATCACGACTTACAGATTGGCTAGAGGGACCCTCTTTCCTCCACTTGCCCGAACCCCAATGGCCCAAGTTTCAAATTGAAGACCAAAGTATTCGTGGAGAAGAGACTGAAGTCGTAATGGAAACAAAAACCTCCGAGAAGACTAACATGCCCGTTAAACACGCAGCAACCATAGCAGAAATTAACGCTGTAAAACACGAAGCAGCCACAGCAGAAATCAACGCCAAACTAGAGCGAGTCAAGTCAGAAGATAACCCCATTCTTCACC
Organism: Siderastrea radians; assembly: GCA_964017195.1. Taxonomy (NCBI): domain Eukaryota; kingdom Metazoa; phylum Cnidaria; class Anthozoa; order Scleractinia; family Rhizangiidae; genus Siderastrea; species Siderastrea radians. Next base: position 42,319 of record CAXHKT010000394.1, read on the forward strand.
AATTACTGAAGACCTGCTCAACATTTCCGAAGATACGGAGAACACTCGCTTACGTTCGCCGTTTCGTTCAAAATGCCAGTAAAAAGAATGCGAAGACAGGCCCCATCACCGTACAAGAATTAAAAGAATCTGAGAATCAACTCTTCAAGTGGAGTCAATTACACTTAGATCCCTCTGTCATTGACAAGAAATTAATTCCAAACCTGGACGAAAACGGACTACTTCGCGCTCATGGACGACTCGAAGATGCCAGATCTTTGCCACAAGAAATGAGAAACCCCGTTATCCTACCACGCGACCATCTACTTGTCAAGCTGTTACTGCGCCACCTGCACGACAAGCGTGGACATTGTGGATACAAGAGTTTAATCCATGAAGCCAGGAGGAAATACTGGATTATAGGAGTCCGCAGCATGTCCAAAGCCCTCACTTCAAAGTGCATCACCTGCAGGAAACTTCGCAAAAAACCGCTGGACCAGCTAATGGGGCAGATCCCATCTTTACGAGTGGCAGCAGGTTTCTCTCCCTTTTCCAACACCGCCATTGACATGTTTGGTCCCTTGCATATTAAACTCAATCGGAAGACTCTGAAAGATGCTCAAGTAGTAATATTCACCTGCATGACCACAAGGGCAGTTCACTTAGAACTTGTAAACGACAAGACATCTGATGCCTTTCTGATGGCGTTCCGTCGTTTCGCGAGCTTACGTGGTCACCCGAGTGTTTGTTGGTCCGACCGTGGAACAAACTTTGTAGGTGCGCAAAGTTACTTAAAGGAAATTATGCAGAGCTGGAACGTTCCCAAGATTCAAGGTGTTCTATATGAGGATTTCTGTTGCGATTTCAAGTGGCAATGGAACATACCTCATGCAAGTCATCAAAATGGCGTCGTGGAAACTCTCATCAAGTCTGTCAGACAAAGTCTCAATGCTACGTGCAAGAACCAAGCCTTTACAGAAGAACAATGGAGAACATTTCTGTCAGAGACAAACTACATCATCAATGGACGTCCTCTGTATCCAAGTTCCAATGACATCTGGGAAAGTCCCCCCATCACACCGAACGATATTCTTATAGGTCATCATCTTCCACTACCTCAACCAGAAGCCGAAGAAAGGATCAACCCCAGACATCTTCTGAGAAGCACACAAGATCGAGTCAATGAATTCTGGAAATGCTGGATGCGATACTTCGCGCCAAATCTGTTACCACGAAACAAGTGGTTCCGAACCAGAGAAAATGTTCACGTTGATGATCTAGTTTTGGAGTTGGATCAGAACCACAAAAGGTCTCAGTGGAAGTTGGCGCGTATCATTGTCACGTATCCAGGAAAGGATGGCTTGGTCAGAAAGGCCAGAATCAAGACCCAGGATGGTGAATACGACAGGCCAATCCACAAGCTGTGTCTCCTAGCAACCAAGGAGGAACTAAATGCAGAATTTTCCTAATTAAGCTGGTTCCCAGAAGAAATAGACATGCTATTTTCTGACGTTTCTTATTATTGAACGCTATTACAATTATAGTCGTTGCTCAATTAGGTATAATTAATTAAACCTAATTTCCGCACTGGGGCGGAGTGATTTGCATTTCGTGCAAACAATGTCCTAAAATTTCCATATTGTCAGTTATCGCCTCGACTTAGCGAGGCGGGAAAAATAAGGTCATGTGACATTAGGTGACAAGAATTTAAAAGAACAAGTTTCACTTCTTTAACGGACACATTTCGTTGTTCAGTCGTCGATGTGGGATTTCAAGGATTTATGGAAAACAAATTGTAAGTTGAGAACTGTTTGCCGTTTCAATAGCGAATGATGTAAATAGTAACTTGTTTTCTAACTGATTTCAGTTGACTACGATTTAACAACGGACGCTTCCCGAACTGATCGATGAAGGAACAAAGCCGTAAAGTCTAGTGCAAAATAAAATCTTCAAAATCTTCAAATCCCTGGCTAATCTTCTACAGAAGTAACGCCTTCACGCATAGGCGCGAATCACCACGCTTCAATGCATTAAAAACATATAGCCGGTGGTAGCGGGACTTTCCCTTGAAAATGAGTCATCACATTGTTTAAGTTATGTAAATAGAATCATCTAGAACGATCTAAAAGCCTAATATAGCAATGAACCCGAGAAACATCCAGTTCAACTCTGAAACGAACATTCTTGATCTTTCGAACATGACTTCACATCTAAATCTGTTTTTCTTTCATCATTGCCGGGACTTTCCCGAATAAACTTCTACTTATTCTTTACGACTATAGAAACTAATATCATTTGGGAACAAACATGGAACGGGACGACTCTTGCGATTTGTATTTTTTTAGGCATTGAAAACCACTGATCAATGTTCACAAACTTCAGGCATCTCTACGAGGAGCAGAAGGCAATACTTCAAATGTATATCAGTTATCATGATAAAATGAAAACATTTTCTTGAAAACTTACGTTACAAAGGGAAGCTGAAGGATCGCTGGTTGCAAGTGTGTACTTCAAAAAACCTACATCAAGTCTCTTAACTCCGTAAAGTTTTGGAAGTGCCTGAATATCAATCCTATTGGCAACAAGTCGTTCAAACACGAAAAAACTGTGTCTGGTTCGCGGTTTCTAAGGAGATATTTTTAGCGCATCGACTTACGCCGTAAGCCGTTAATTATTCATTAGCTTTCAGTGTAATCACTTCAC